>JAQGAE010005712.1:0-10937 GCA_034696685.1 Julus scandinavius
ATAATAAGATGATTCTGTATGGGATCACCACATGTAAATGTTAGAGAAGTTTACTTCCCTATCCAAGTTACCCAACAATATCCATAAAACTGACATTAGCTGCAGTGAAAAGATTGTGGTAGCTCTACATTTGCTACTTACACTACTACCGGGACCCCAGGACTGGAATCAGAGTCTGCCATGATACAAAACGTTCAGAAAGATAAAAAAAACTTGGTCCAACAAAGAAAAACCAAGGATCATGCACAGGAGTGAACTTTAATTGCAAATGGTAACCTGATTCACGCAGAATCAAGGTGGAATGCGTATACAAGTGTGAAAAGTTGAGTTTCTGGTGACGGAATCACAACAGAAAACTCAAAAAACCCTGCAATAACAAAGAATGGGTAATACTCGGAAAGTATTAAAGCATTGCCAGGGTCTAGGTGCTATTTTGCATCTAGCACTGGCCCGCGAGTGCCAAAATAGCGCATCAAAGACGAATCGTTATGCATGTGCTGCTCTGCAAAAAGCGGCAAAATGTGCCCCCCTGTACGCAAGTGAGAAAAGAAAGGGAAAAGCAAGAAAGTCCAAGAAAACGGAATTGTCTGACTTACCGAAAACAGTGCTTTTCCAGAGCAGCAACAGTCTGAAGGAAGTCCAACAACGAAACTATGGAACATAAGATCCTTTCCGAAGAAAATCCACACTGAAGAATCCTTTTCACGAATTGATGAGAAGAAACCAACCTAGGTTGGCTAAGGACATAACAAATGTGCCCTACGTTAGGCGCCAATTGAAAGGAACATTTAAAACTGCAGTTGTCTGCTACTAGGCTTCTTACACCCATACTACTGCAGGTCGGTTCACTGAGACGAGTTACGTGAAAATCCTAAAATCTACTATTAACCCCTTTGCTTCCTGAAACTACACTGGACCTGTTGTTTGTCCAGTAAGTTAACCAAGCCAGTTAAAATGATCTCCTTACCTTCAATAGAAGTTGTCTTCGAATGCATCACCTATGTAAGTGAAAATAACTCTCCCCAATTCTGATTAAAACACCAGAAGTCTCTGATAACGAAAAACCCCTTTATTGAATAGTAAAATTGCCTTTCGGATGACCTGATAGAGCTAGTTGCAATAAATATAGGCAACATTAGGCAAAACTCTATCATAAGCTGGTGGAGTGCTGGTCAGGGTAATACAGATGACTTATATGACCCAATACCAGATAAACTGGGGGCAAAGGCAACTGTTGATGGCACTAACCCAAAGACCTTGAGTTTAACTCCAGCTTTGGTAGTTCTGAGATTACCCCTGATTTAGCAAGCTCAAATCTCACAGACAACTGTCCTTTTGCCCCTGTGCAGTGGTATTTATGAGAAGCTAATTTTATTATAATTACATGTTAGTGGTCATTTGTTCACTCATAAGACGTGTGGCAACATAATTACTGTGTTACACAGAAAGGTGCCACCCCTAATTATAAAAATGTCCTACGGACGAATCCGTGAATGTCAGCTGTGAACGTATCACAGCACTCAGGCAATTCCCATAAATCACCAGCACCATGGGGGGGGTGTTGACAGCTGGGCATAGCTAGCTAAGCCTACAAAAACTGGCTAAAACAGTAAAATTACATAAATGCACATAAGATATAATATTATGATAAAGTAACATATCAATATGGATCTTATAACATCGTGCAAATGACTCTGGATCGTCACAACTAGATATTATTTTGTTTGAGAGTCAAATTGTATCTTTTGCATAGAAACTTACAATTTGGGGGAGCATTGAGAGATGCTGGGAATCTTCCAGATAAAGAAAGCTTCTTTTAAAGTCGTATTAAATATGAATGCTTACACCTAGTCTCCCTTCTTCACATGTCTGTGCTGGTGAGGTTGTGGTTAGTCACAACGGCCTAAGTTGGCATCTCGATCAGCAGCTGGATGGTCAAGAAAACCATAAATAAATAAAGTAGGGTAAACAAAAACATTAAATTTTATGACTGGTGGATAGCAGAATTGAAATAAACAACTCCCAAAAAGAACAAACAGTTTCCTTTGCTGGCTCTGACCCCCAAGGTTACCTCACAAACCCCTTATTATACAGATGTTAGCACTGCTCCATCACTTAGGAACGTGTGCAATGATTGTTCTTTGTGGCCTCATCATGGAGGACCAGCCTAATGGTTTTGGGGACCTTAGGTCTCCCTCAGCCTGACTGAATGGAAACCCATGCCCAAAGTATGTTGGACAGCCAGGTGACATCCCCTTTATGCCTCGTTAATGAGTACATAAAAGGTTTAGCGTTTGGGAATCAGTATCTCAGAATGAAGTGAGAAAATTATAATGTCAATCATGATTTCTATCACGGTGCAAAGTGATACAACATCTTTATAAAATCAGGTTTTATCAGCAACCCAATGCTTTTGATTTGCAAAGAATCTGTATGCAGCACTCTTTCATTAACCAAAATTTCTGCGAGCTGTCACAAGTATTAAAGAAAATATTTGCAGCTCAAGTTTTTATTCTTGAAAAGTAATTATTCAACTCGCAATTGGATTTTTAATCTAGGTTTAATTATAAAACATTAGTAATGCTGCAATATAGCATTGACAAGTGTATATATCCAGCTATAATTTCAAACTAAAGTTTATGTTAATAAGCCATGTGTTCAGCTGTAAGGTTTTTTGCAAATCAAATTAATTATATGGGGTACAGTGGGACATGTCCCAGCATACCCCAATTAATTTTTTTGGGAAATATTTTTATATTTTCTCATTAATCATACCTATAAATAAAAACCTTGTTTAAATTTATGTTTTCAAGTAAAAATGGTTCACAATTACAGAAAAAACATTTGAACAAGTAAGCAGTGAAAATATGAAAGCTTGGGGTGAGATGAGCGTCGTGGCATGTCATATTCAACAAGATACTCGTTGTCATCCTGGGTTAATTGGTAACCCATGTCGTAAGATCTTAATTCTGCATCTGCTGGGTTTGCAACTTGTTCTTCAACTCATGCAGGAGTTAGGCCTAAATCTGATGTAGAGCGAGGGATCACTCCAAGCTGTTGATTTTGTATTTTTCTTCTGTTGCAGGAGGAAGACCAAACAGCCCAAAATCCACAGACAATGCAAGGTAATTCATATCTCATTTATTTGTAACATCCAAAAACTTTAGTTACAAATCACCATAACAAAAGCCTTGTTAACATTTTGCAAGGGGGACGAAAAGCTCGTCCAGCCTTGTCAGTGGCCAAATCCGAAGTGCCCCTGGACAGGTCATCGACCCTAAGATTGCTGACACACAATGTGTCCAGATGACAACTCTGCCTTCTCCTCAAAAACTGGAGGAAGTATCTTTTCATTCATTAATTAATTTTTTAAAATTTAAAACCTTATTTATTTCATTTTATTTCTTTTTCTTTATAGGTTTCCTCATTAAAAGGAAGGAGTCTTATGGACGAGCCTATCACGATACATGTAAGTATTCATTATTTCATAAATATAAACAAATCAATAACATGTTAATAAATAACTGATTAAAAAACATATTAACATGAACAATTATTTTACTGAGTCATGGCAAACAAAACAACAAACTCCCCCTTTTTGCCACTCCCCTTTCAAAACAGAACACAAAACAGTAAAAAGTTATGCTTAATTCAGATAAGAAGTTAATTGCTCAATCCGGTATGCAAAGAGGGGCTTTGTAAATAAATCTGCCAAGTTGTTTTTTGTGGCGACATGTTGCGATTTGAGCAAAGCCCTTTGATAATGGTCTCGCACAATCCGGAGTTTTAGATAAAAATACTTAGTAGTGCCATTTTTAACCTTATTCTGGATGGCATGGATCGCAGATTGATTATCTATGTACAGTACCGGACCAGGATCACTGTGGAACATACTGGCCGAAATTTTCCTCCAAATCTCCGTGAGCCACATAAACTCTTTAACCAAATCCACAGAGGCGATCAATTCAGCCTCTATGGTGGACTGAGCGATGATGGTCTGACGCTTTTAATTCCATGACATCGGGCAATGTGTTGTCGTGAGGTGGCGCGACCCCGTTTTGTTTAATTTTAAATTTATAAGTAAAATAGGGGATCCTTACCTGTGTGACCTGGCGGACGTCCGGACCCGATGACGTTGTCCCGAGGTACCTGGAAGGTAAATAAATAAACATGTGATTAATTAAAATATGATTGATTAGTGTAATTAAAATTGTATTACCTTCCTCCCCCCTTATACTTACCAAAGTGTGTTGGTTGGCCCCAGGTGGCGCCACTGTTAGGGGTGTATTTTTCTGGGCCGAGCGCCATGCTTGTTTAGGTTTTTCGTAACCCTGGTAACTTGGTTTGTGCAGATGAGATTGTCTGTATGCGGGCAGGTTTGCTTAACTTGGTTAACCTTTCCTCTTTTTTTTGTTCCCGACCCCTGTATTTCAAGGTTCGTCGGGACACCGTCATCTGGAGCTGGACGCACGTGGGGTCACACAGGTTCGGGTTTGTTTGGTAAACGTGTTTGTGTGGTACCTGGTGTTTCCTGGGTCGGTTTGTGGGGTATCCTTCTCACCCATGGACAGTCAGAGAGGAACGGAGTTTTGCGCGCCGGTCTTTCCGGTTGGAAGGTCGGGGTTCTGGTTTAGGTTTTTTAAAATTAACCGTATCAATTGGTTAGGTCCTACAGAACCAGAATCTTATCGCGACGGGTTTGCGCGTGTGTCTTTTTCGACAACGTTCCTTGTTCGCGGGACTTCCGCAAAATTCTAAATTTGCACCATCTATTCTTCCGGTAAAAATGGCTGAAGGATACGACTTCCCGCCTCCTTCTGGTGATAGGTCGCCGAGGATTACTATCCTCACGGAGTTTAACTATGCGACCTGGAGGAAGGAGCTAGAGATCGCATAAATGTACCAGTCCCTCTTGCGGTTCATGAGTAAGGACCGCAAGGATCCAGAGAAAGGCGCCCTCAGGCCGATCGGGATAGGTTCGAGGACCGGTGCCAAAAGGCCTACTCGTTTAATTATTTTTTTTCGTTTCACCCTGTGACCTAGCGGACAACCGGACCCGACGACGTTGTCCCGAGGAACCTGGAAGGTAAATAAATAAACATGTGATTAATTAAAATATGATTGATTAGTGTAATTAAAATTGTATTACCTTCCCCCCTTATACTTACCAAAGTGTGTTGGTTGGCCCCAGGTGGCGCCACTGTTAGGGGTGTGTTTTTCTGGGCCGAGCGCCATCTTGTTTTGGGTTCGTTGACCCTGTTGTTGTTAGTCACCAAGGCGACGAGTGGTCGTTTGCATTCTTGTCTCCTGTGAAATGGAAATAAACGTTTTTGGAGAAAATGTCAATGCAAGGAAAAGGTCTGTCTGTTTTTAATCAAACTCCACAGCTCGAAATAAAAGATAACACAATGTCCCATCAAAACCATTATCCCCGATACCGAGTGACTCATATCGATATCGGATACCCAAAATGCGTCCGTGTATGCCCTAACTCTGATATCCTCGCTCGTAACGAGAATCAGAGTCTTATTTTTAGTCTGGCTCAAATAATTGAGCATATTCTCAGCTTAATTCTAGGACAATAAAGCGAGCGCACTACTAAACTTCGCTAAAGTATTAATCGCGACCAAAATATCTGGCAATATATAGCAATGAGCCAATTAAACTTCGATATGGGTACGGAATCACATCTTTTTCATTCCCCATTAACTCCTGGGACATAACTGTCCCGACCCGGAGTGGCTCCTTTGCTTTAAACACCAAAACCATTAGCATTCGTTTCACCATGGATTTAATGTAGAGAGTCTGACTCATGATCACGTAGTCCGATCCCTGTTTGATCTCAATTCCTAGAAAGAAGTTCACTGGTCCGAGGTTTTTGATGTCGTACAACTCCTAAAAGCTTCCGAACACCTCAGCCTGGACCCTGCTATTCCTACTAAGGACCAGCAGGTCGTCAACATAAACAAGAATCAGTGCATCCCATCGCAATCGATAGACGCACTCACAAGTGGTGAGTGGTATGAACCCAGGCGATTGCAGCTCCTCGTGCAAGGTATACTACTATTACCTTCCTGATTGGTGTACCCCATAAAGGAATTTTTTCAGTCTCCATATAAAGGGTGATGTTTGATCCCCTCCTGGGGGAGGCTTCATGAGGATTGGTTTGTCAAGTGTACCATATTGAAAGGCACACTTGACATCAAGATGACAGTGCAGCCAACCTTCATACACCATGAGAAAGAGGAAAACTACCCGGACCAGTGTGAAGTTAATTACTGGATTGTATACATCAATGTGGTCCCATCCCTCTCGCTGCTGGAAGCCTTTCGCCACCAGGCGGACCCTGTGTCGGATGACCGTCCCTTGTGAGTCTCTCTTCTGGGTAAAAACCCACCGGCTGCCGATAACCCTATCTCCAGGCTAAGGGCTCACTTCTTGGTATACCTCGCGCTTTTTGAGGGTCTGCAACTCGTCTGCTATTGCTTCTTGTCATCTATCGGCGTCATGAGCATCCATGGCTTCTTTGTAGGTCCTTCGTCAACGCTGTTTATTTCAGCATTGACGAACTGCTTGTTCTCACCCTCTTCAGGTACTCCGGAGCTTACAGGTGGCATCATGGCCCCTTCAACTCCGCATTGAAGGTCCTGTCTACCGGAGGGTACGAAATACCCTAGAACTTGTTTTTGGCAGAGAAGTTATAGTCCTTGGGATTAAATGAAAACCTTTCCGCTTGGCAAAAAGATCTAACTTCATTGCCAAATCGCAGATGGCCTCTAATTTTTAGAAAGTCCTGAGCAGAAATCCCCCCATTGTCGGTTTTAAATGTTTTCAAATTATGCGCAGTACTCTTTTCCATTTTACGGATGTATAGCTCTTCATCTTATCCTTGACTTGGGCTTTATTTTGTAGTGCATAGACTACACACCAGCAGGAGAAGTCATCGATAATGACCAGGTAATACAGTCAGCCTTTTCCCGATGGATAATCTGATGGCCCCCAGAGGTCCGCATGTACCAATTTAAGCAGTGTCTTTGTATAAATTTGTTAGTAAGGTCCGGCAGTTGGGCGATGCGCCTTAACTTGTAGGCATATGTCACATGAATGGAAGGGCATTTTTAAGTATTAGCATCCTCCTCACTGACTTAATTTTCGACATCTTAATGATTAAGTCAGTGTTCATGTGACTCAGCCTTGCGTGCTACAACGATAATTTGGACCAGACCTTAGGCGCCGACTGACTTGTGGTATTCGTTTCATGATAATGTTTGCACAAGTCAGGATTCGGAATTGCGTTTTGACGGTATAAATGATCCCGCCTCTTGAACTGCATAATTACATCACCTCCGGAGTTCTTAACCACTACCTGGGTTATGTCTCCAGCCCATGTGCATCCTGCAGACCTCCCCAACTGAGAGGAGGAGATGAGATTTCGCCGGTTATTAGGTGTGTATGCAACGTTTCGGATGACGGAATACCTTTCTTTTCTGCCGACCTGAACCGCCATTATGACGGCTCCATACCATGAACCAGGAAGCTTCCCGAGTACGAATTAATTTTGATGGGCTCTGTGTCCCTGTACTTAGTGTAACACTTTCTGTCGTTGCACAGACTTATCCCCGTGCTGGAATCCCATGTCCGTTTATCAGTGGGGATGTCATCGGTTGAAGGAGCCAGACAAATGTCAAAGGAGTAACCCTTTGGGTCAAACTTCACACTGCCCACCGAGGATTTCACCGGCGGACCAGGTGCTCCCTTTGATTGCGGGCGCCAACCACGCTTTTTACCCGCGGCAGGTCGTTTTGGGATAGTCAAGGCCCCATCTGGTTTTTCATGAAGGGCACAAAAAATGTCTTTTAAATGGCCCTTCCGGCAACAGTAGGTGCAAATTCGTGAATCCACTGGGCGGGGAGCACTCGGCTTAGCGTATAGCACCACGCCCGACGGATTTAACCCAGAACCATCCTGATTCTGGACTGCAAAACGCATTCTATTTGCCTCGGCAATCAACGCGGACTTAACCTTTGATGGGGTGAATTTGGCATCAGACCATCTGTGTATTAGCTTAATTTTAAGGGAATACTTGGAGGGAAGACCCATCAGCATTTGGAATGTGAGATTCTCGACCAGGACCTTGTGATCCACCTCTTCCTGAAGCTTAGCCACGGCCTCGACTCTGGCAATATATGCTTTGACGGATTCAGCTGCGCCCATTTTCAGGGACACAAACTGGCATCGGAGCTGCCATTGTCGTTCTCTTGAGCCGGGCTCGTAGGTATCCTGAATGTGTTTCAAGATTTCCCTACATTAAGTTTTCTTAATGCCCTGGAAGAGGGATCTCCATATCGACGGCTTGATTGTGAAAAATATCCCTGTCGTCACCGCCTGACAAACATCACTCCTTCTTTGCATTTCAGTTGGAGTTGCCGAACTCGGCAAGGCGGTGACGGTGCCGTCGACGTATTTTAGGAGGGCTTGGTTGGCCAAAGCCATCACAAGCTCCTCCCTCCATGTCGAGTAATTGGACCCATCCAATTTCGTGGTGTGGAATCGTTCGAGATCGACCGGCGCCTGTAATTTGTCCATCGTGACCAAGATACTAGGAGAACTACCAATCCTCATTTGAATTTTTAAAAAAAGAGGGAAAATGGCGCCTGTAAAATTCTGAAGTTATTATTACTTTCGAGACATATCTTAACCCCTATACTCATTTTAGTATATTTTTCAAAAAACCGCAATCATTCATATACATATGTGGGTTAAAAGGAATATAAATGAAATAGACTCACTGGTAAATATATAATAAATCTCTATAGCAAATATTAAACAACAATCAACAATAAATTCTATAACAATAAATAACAGGACAAATATAAATATAAATATCTATCTGTAAAAAAAACTGTTAATTTTGTTGGCCACTTCTATTAATTTTCTTTTTTTTGTGTCCTTTTAATGTTGTTCGTTGTTGAACAACGAACAATTCTCTAAAAGCATTAACAACTACAAAAATAAATATAAATTTTTCTGTAATAAATTGAAGTATGGCCACTTATGGAGGGTTTAATTTTTTTAATTTTCCTTCATTTCATGTTATTTGGTGTTTTTTCTCATGTTGTTCGTTGTTGTCCATCGTTTTATTTCTCTTTTAATCGATGTTTTTATTATTTTTCCACGTTCTTAATTTTAATTTGTCTTTTATTTTAGGTCATTTCCGCTTGTTAACAAAGTTCTTAGCCAGCAGGTGTCGTCAAAACCAAATTTTGAATGGGCGGGCCCCAAAAGCACACGCTTCGCTGATAATTTAAATGATCGGCCGCCTTTTCCCCATGAAATAACAGCCGTTGTCTGATCGCTAACGTGCCGCGCTAGCAAATAACAGCAGGCAGGCCTTAAATATACAAAAATGATGGCAGGCACGTGTTCTATAAACCGCCCTTGTTTACTTTAAGTTGGCTCTAAATTTAGCCGTATATTTTTTATTTGTTCCGCAAATATCGATGGGCGGGCCGAGAATTAACAACAAATCGGCGAACAGGCTGCAAACCCAGGTAGCACACACATTAAAAATAACGTGATTTTTTAGTGGAAGTATACACGGTGTTTATGTTAACGTGATTTTAACATTAATTTAACGTAACCAAAATTTTTAAAATTACGTTTATGACATGAAAACATAATTATAATTACATTGTCATTCAAATACAATGTAATTAACACGAAATAAGGTACAAAAACACAAAAACATGGAATTGTTATTTTTCAAACGTGATGGTTACGTGATTTTGGTAACCAATTTTTCTCTGTAGGTTAAATGTACGTTAATAAAACGTATTATATTTAACCAATTTCTCAAATATATTAAAACTATATATTTTCAATCAAAATACAATTCCATTAATAACTGTAAACCAATTTTGCCATAGAAAATGTATTTTTATTTAAAATTAAAAATTCATTAAACGCAACCCCTATAATACCTTTTCCCTGCAAAGCAAGCGCGTATGCGGAACTGGCCTGTGTACGATTTTGTAAGGGATGTCGAAAAACAAAAATAAATTCGTTTTGAAATTATATGCATGCATAATTATTATGAAAATTCATACGATGTAACATCCTTTAATGTATGATATAGCCATGTTTTACATTATTGTCATTATTTTTACTTACAGTGGAATCCGAAAATTTCTTCCATTGGAAATATATATATATTTCCATTTTGTGCAATTTGGTACGGGATCGAGTTTACGTGCAACCCCCACAGATGCTGGAAATGGAACACGCTAGCCAACCGCCATGTTGGAATTGGCGTGTTTGATCAACGGTGCGCGGGCGTCATTAATTCGACATCGCTCTAGCGCTGTTCACAACGTTCGCGTGTGCTTCCATTGATCGGAATATATATACGATTCCACACATTACAGGTAGGTTCAAATTTACTCTATATAATTATATCTTTTCTTATTGCATGTAAATTAATTTAATTCACATATAGGCCGCCAATAAAATATAATTATCACACACAAATGGAAATTTGTGTGCGAAAATTATATTTCTACAACTAATGGCCTAGATTGGCATGCATATGCACCAGTTATAATTCATTATAATTAACATTAAATTAAACTACTATATATATTAATTATACGTGTACAGAATTATCAGCCGGCTGTATAATCGCTCGAGTCACGTGCTTCCACAATTACAACTTCAGATCGATATTTCCAGGTAGGAATTAAAGTATAATTAGTCAAATAATAATTCGAATTATAAATTAATTAAGCTACAGAGAATACAAAAAATCCATGGTTCAAAAACGTCAGTTTAGAATTCAAATACCAATGGTGCTTTCTCATTGGTCACCTAACTGACTTGCGAGGTGGCGCTGCATACAATTATAGTTGTGATGCGTGTTGGCGGGAAGGCCGCCGACATTG
>JAQGAE010005713.1:0-10936 GCA_034696685.1 Julus scandinavius
TAGCTTCGGTTTTCCCCCCCCCCCCCCCCCCCAATTGTACATTTGATGCCCTTCCAAATGTATGCACGCATTATCGGAAGCCATCGTGCTGGAATTGTGCCATTAGGCTCTGGAAGGCCCCTGCATGCCACGTGGAGCATGCCGGTCGATGGCGTTTATGCACGTGCACGTCGTTCTATAATCCAAAACGCCATATTAATTCCGTTTTTCCTTTTCAGCTACGAGTTAAGTCAGGATCTACTGGACAAGCAAGTGGAGGTTTTAGAGCGTAAATATGGTGGCCAGTGCAAGGCGGGTCACGCGGCCCTTACCATCCAGCGGGCCTTTCGCAAGTACTGTATGGTGAAAAAGTTCCAGGACATCACCAGTGCGAAACAGTCTGAGAAGCGGTTGTCTCGCCGCTTTAATGGTACAGACTCCTCGCCCAACAGCGCCGTCCCAAGGATGGCCCCAGCCCAGGAGAGCAGTCCCGACATGAGTAGAGCCCAGGTGCAGCACAACTTCGCCGCCCTGTACAGGGAACTGAGCGAGACGTTGGAACCGTCGGACAATGGAAGACCGCCCAGGCCAGTAAGGTCGTTGAGCCTCCGCGAGAAGAGATTAACCCCTCTCCTGTCCTCGTCCTCTTCCTCGGCCTCCGATGCGTCGTCGTCGCAGAGGGGCAGCGGCGGAAGACAACCAGCGTCGCACCGCCCTCGCCAGGCCCGCGACGCCGAGGAGGATGGATGCACGGCGAACAATTCCGAATCGGACTACTCGGACGCTGGTGGGTTCGAGGATTGTACGGGCATCACCTATTGCGGGGCATCTCCGCCGGCGCTTATGCGCCACCATGGAGGACGCCAGAATGGAACTTGTGGTACGAATAGTCACGCCATTGAACTGGTCACGTCGCCCTACTCTCCTACAGATCTCTCTCCGGTAGGTTTATCAAGTGGCGAATGTTGAAACGTAGATCGTACTAAAATGTTGTAGAATATGTTGCAGTGAAAGAGCAAGAGTTCATTTTATTAATGTCAGGCCACTAACATTTGGTTAATATAATAAGATTAAGGTTGCATTGTGTCAGATGCGGGTTAATTACCAAGGACTGCTTATGAGATGCGTGAATTATGCAGTATCATACTGTGGGGAAGGTATGGAGGGTTGTAAATATTGAATTCATCTGCTGTTGTTGTTGTTGACCTTTGTGGGGATAGGCTTATCAAGATGAGTCATGAGAAGTATACAGATGTTGTGTTAGCAAGGCTAGAACATGTTGCCATATAATAAACATACGTTTATTTTTTAGTATCAGAAATGTTTTTAAAATAACATTTACATGAATTCTTGATAAAGTACACATAATTCATAATACATTCTTTTTTTTAATATTACCTGGAAAAACAGATTGTCCTAACTTTATTTTCATAATGCATGGGTTTATGAGGATAAAATTCCAATTTTCACATGGGAATATATGAGCACATCTTCACTTTATATGTGAAATGCTACTGAAAATCGCTTTCAAAATTGCATATTTCTATTCATGTCATGTTGGTTTCTGGAAACACAAGTGCTTTCAAATCTGCTCCCCGTGTTTGTTTGTTTTTAATAACTTTACATCTTATGTTATTTTTGGCCTGAAGATTTAATTAGTACTCTTAAGCGGACTCATTCTTTCAAACTGTCTGGAAGTAGGTGTTCATACTGTAGTTTATTGCGAATAGTGCAAACGATTATGCCTTGAGGATAAGAAACAACCATGTCAACGCAGTTTTTTTAAAAAATTGTGTGCTGCCTAGTTTTTTTTTTTTTTTTTTTTTTTTGCAAAAGGATTGGGGTAAAAAAAATGCCTACTTTCTCAACATGACAGCAAGGCCTGGTTTAATACTGGCTTTGAATGTCACGCAAGTGCTCGTGTAAGTAATTCTATGAATAAGCTGGGTAGGAAAAAGCAACGAGCACTTGTAAGGAAAGTCTGTTGGGATTTGCACAAGATATTATTATTACCATTTTGGTATTTGTTCCAACCTGTTGTTAATGCGTGTTTTTTTTATCTCATGCAGGGTATTTGTAGTGATCCACGTTGTGATCGCTTACTGGAGACTACAGCACGTCGTCTCGGTGGAGGCTGCATGAGAACAGCTGCAGCTTTAGCAGCTGCTGAGGCCTCCTCTCGGAGGAATTCGGCTCCTCCGCACGGAGACTGCAATAACAAGAAAAAGGTACCACCTGAAGTTCCAAAGCGCACCTCATCCATATCGAGCAGGAATTTAGACGGCTCCAAATGCGGCGACTTGGTACGCTCTCCAGATGGCGGCAGTCTTTCCAGCGTGCAGTCATCGGGAAGCGAAAGCAGCTTGACTGGTTCGGGAAGCGACCGAGCCACTCCGGCCGGGAAACACTTAGATGATTCTTATTGCAAGACAGCAGAGACTTCAAATTCTCTGGTTTGTTTACCATAATGTTTTTGGCAGAGATTCCGGGATTTTACTACCTTGTGCCTAGTTAACACATGCTCATCTTCACATTTTTAGATGCCGCATGAACATTTCCATCCATCGCCCATACCAGACGATAAACGCCTAAGCAATATTTCGGAAAACAGCGAAGATAGTTTCGAGGGCACTGGGTATTCTAGTTCGCCGCCAGTTTCCGAAGGAAATTTCCGTCACCCCTTACCCCACACGCCTTGCGGCACGCCTTTGCCCACTCCACCGGGTTACTATAAAGTGTCCGAAATTGTGCGAAAGAGGCAGTACCGCGTGGGCTTAAACCTGTTTAACAAGTGAGACTAACTGCATTGTTTCTATTGCATTGAAGCGCAAGTTTCTTGCATTTTATGTTTGGAGTAGTTCTGAATAAATTGAGTATGTTTGCTAACTTGTTTTTTTCCTATTTAATTCTTAGAAAACCAGAGAAGGGAATATGCTATTTAATTCAACGTGCCTTCTTGGAAAATTCTCCGCAAGCGGTTGCTCGGTTCCTCATTTCTCGAAAGGGGCTAAGCAAGCAGATGATCGGAGAATATTTGGGCAACCTACAGAATACTTTCAACATGGAGGTGTTGGAGTAAGTACTTTCAGTTGTATGATTATTGTAATTCAGATATTAATTTGGTGGAAGTATTTTTGAAGCCTTCTCGGGAATACTTTCTACAACATTTTTTGTTTACTTATGCAGACGTTTCTCAACCGAGATTGATTTGGCCGGTATGCAAGTTGATGTTGCGCTGCGCAAATTTCAGACTTATTTCAGAATGCCGGTAAGTCCTAATTACGCAAACTTATTTGTATGCTTTTTACCAAAGATTTGGTCGTTCCTTTGGTGTTTTCTTTTTAATAAACACTGGTAAATAAAATATTAAATTATTGGTCTGGAGGAATTCTGTCTTTCATTCTATCATTTTCGAGAATCGAGATAAATTTATTTTTTGAACTTTAATAATGTGCCACTTTCACTATTACAGAAATTTGCAATGTTGGTGAAATTAGGACAAAGAGATGACCAATCTTTGTCTTTTTATATATTTTGGTGTGCTATACTGATCAATTTATTTAACTGCTTACAGGGCGAGGCACAAAAAATTGAACGATTAGTGGAAGTTTTCAGCAGTCGTTATTGTGATTGCAATCGTGATATAGTGTCGAGGTTTCAAAACCCAGACACAGTCTTTATTCTTGCATTCGCCATTATTATGCTAAATACCGATCTTCACACTCCAAATATGAAACCCGAAAAAAGGATGAAACCGGACGATTTTGTGCGTAATCTCAGAGGCATCGATGAAGGCGCTGACATTGATCTGAACATGTTGCAAGGCATCTACGAACGGATCAAAGTCAACGAGTTCAGACCAGGCTCAGATCACGTCACACAGGTCATGAAGGTGCAGCAGACCATTGTTGGCAAGAAACCGGTAAGGGATTATTTGTATTAGAATTTGTTTTCTTACACAAAATTTCAATTTGAGATTTTGATGATTAAACAAATTTCTTTTGACAGGCACTCGCACTCCCGCATCGTCGTCTCGTTTGCTACTGTCGCCTGTATGAAGTCAATGATGTTAACAAGAAAGAAAGACAAGGCTTGCACCAGCGCGAAGTCTTCTTATTCAACGATCTTTTAGTAGTCACTAAAATTCTAAGCAAAAAGAAGAATGGAGTGACGTATACGTTTAGGCAATCCTTTCCTCTCTGCGGCCTTCAGGTTACGCTGTTCGAAGTTCCACGTAAGTCCGCTTGTCACTTTTTCTTATTTTATCTTGTAGCAATAAAAAGTATTGTATAATTAAACGAATTCCTTTTTTTTCTGAACAGATTATTTATATGGCATCCGTCTAGCTCAAAAAGTAGATGGCAAATTGGCTATTATTTTTAATGCACGGAATGAACATGATCGCACCAAATTTGTTGAAGATTTAAAGGAGTCCATTTTGGAGGTATGTTTTGGGGAATATGCTGTAGTATTCAATACCTGCGTTTTGATGATGTGCGATTGTTTCTTATTTTTGTTAACTTGCTTTTATTTTCTTAGATGGATGAAATGGAGAACTTGCGCATCGAAAGCGAACTGGAAAAGCAAAAGTTGGCCCGTAATCGGGCCACCGAAAATCGAGATTCTGGGGTTGCGGACATGGAAATGCCTCCAATAGTGGTTGCATCAGACAGCAAAGGGACCTCTGAGAATGGTTCTCCAGCTGGTAGCGTTGTCTCGGGTCTCAAGAGATCGGCTTTGTCAAATTCGTTGCTGGATATTCATGAACAATGTAAGTACTCTTGGAACGATTTTGTAAAACTTCAAAAATTCGGCTTAGTCTTTAGAAATTCTTCAGGATACCGTAGTCTTCCGTTTGTGCTTTTTTGGGGTTTAGTAACCTTTCTTTGAAGTTGCAAGTGTGCCAATGATAAATTGGGGTTTGGAAAATTTGAGCTAAATATTCGTGAATTTGTGTTGATGGTGCTAACGGAATAATTTTTTATTGCAGCAGAGAAACCACAAAGAAGGGGAAGTGCTGGATCGCTTGACAGTGGAATGGTAAGATAATGCTAATTTGTTTGCTTTTTTAAATGACTGTCTTTGTAAATCGATTAAGATCAGTCAATCTGAAATTGGCACTCGCATAACAAAGACCTCTTCTCTTTCTAGTCGGTGTCCTTCCAGTCCTCGGCAGCCAGTTTGGGAAGTCGCGATTCTTCGCCTCAGAGCGTGCAAGCCAATGGCAAAGCGGGTGTAACCAAGCTGCAATCGTCCGGTTCATCTTCATCGTCTTCCCTCTCGGCCAATCAGAGCTTCCTCGGGGGACTTTTTGGCAAAAAGGGAAGAAACCAGTCTCGGACCAACGTGAAGGTGGCAAATGCCAGCGTAGACGCCACCGAAGTGTAATGTCGAGTCATTGGTTTGGATTTGAAAGCGCATTGCAATCATTCCCAAGCGGAATGGGCATGCTGACCCCGAATCTGGGGTCAAGGCACTGGTCAGGGAGGAGGTCAGTTAATCTAGTCTTTACTTCTAGCAATTCCACGTTGCTTATTTCAATGTGCCTCATCTCCTTGGTAGTTCAATGACAGTTGCTATTGCAACCCCTTTGCCACCACCCTCACGTTATTGGGGTTCTCAGTGCACGCAACTTAAAAACATCGAGTGGCCTAATTTGTCATTTCTTTGGCCATCGCTTCAATGCTAATAACGTGTCATAACTTAATGGAGAAACGAATCCCTTCTCACTTTGCCAAAGAATGGTATACGCGTCACCTGAGTGTTGCAGGACCGCGTTGTTTTGGCCAAACTCTGAACATGGATCTCAGTGTTCCGTGTTTGTAGGTTCGGCAGTGTGTACATAACATGCATTTATAGTGCCCAAAACGAGGAAAGTTTGGAAACCTTAAGTAGGTGCACGCCTCTGATGTAAATCTTGTATTTTTATTTATGGCTTCAACAACATGTGCCCTTGCTTAATAGAATCTCTGCTAACATGCCGTTTCAGTTTTCCTCCGCTTTCCACGGGGAGAAATCTTCGTGGATTTTTCAATCACTTGTTGTTTTCACCCATTAATTTCACGTTTTTATTTTTCAATAATTTTATTTTGTTCTGTTAGCAATTGCAGCGCGTACATTATTATTTTAGTTACCAGTTTTACACCAAAAGGTGTGACCGTGTTATTCGTTAATTTTTTCTCGTCGTTTTATTGCTTTGGTACAATCCATGCAGCTATAGATTTGTTTGAATGGAAATGGTAAAATTACATTGTTTCAAAAAAACGTAATTTGCAGAAATCAGTTTTCAACTTCCAGCATTATGGAGTAGTTCTGGTACACGAATTCAGAATTTGTGATCATATTATCATTTTCCTGGTTTATGATGCATTCTGACCATTCTCATTGTTTTTCATATTAAAAATATTTAGTTACACTTTCTTGCGCTTTTTGAAGATGCTTTTGGCTGCAAAGAGATTTCGAGTCAAGAGACATTACTTGAAATCTAAAATTGAAATTTACAAACTGAATTTGTCATCTGGCTCTTGGTGATACTCAAGACCTAATAGGAATGTCAGCAGCAACGGAATTTTTTGTGTTATTATTACCTTATTGTTTGTTTTCTTATGTCGAAGGCCATGTCAGTTGTTGAAAGCCTTCGAATCAACTCATGCGCTTGGTAGAATTTCTCTTCAAGCTCTGGCACGGCTAATTGTTGAAGCCATCGCCTCTAATTGTGTAATATAAATGTTGCCCCATTTACGACACATATACATATTTCCATTTCTATCCATAGTAGATGTTTTTTAATTCAACATATCTTATTTACGAGAGACTGATATAGCAGCATATTAAAGTCATTCCTGAAATGGTTGCTATTCGCAAATCTATGAGAGCATTTAGTATATACGTGTATAATATTGTAATATAATTAAACGTGCAGCAGAATTAAATCCCTATAATTTAATTACGTACGGCGTCTTCTGTGCAAAATACGCGAAACTAGTCTTGTGAAGTGAATTGAAATTTTGTACGTTTGTCGAAGGATGTGTTGTTTTAACTGTGTGATTCTCTGAAGGGTTGTATTATTGATCCCAGAAATGACTTTAATTTGTACCCTGTGAAGCAGTTGAGAAAGCTGGTGTGTTCATAAATGGAAAAAAAGGAGTTATTTAATTGTAATTTGCACTGTAGATATCGTACCATATTAAAATAATGTGAAAGCAAAATCACGTCTGTTCAGATTTTTTTCTCCATTTTGCAGCTAAAATTGCCTAATGAGATTATGAGGAAAATGACACTAAGACTAATTAAGCACTCTTGTTGTTAGTGACAGCAGAATGCACATTGTAATATTCTAGCAGATTATAGGATACGTTAAACTCGTCAAAGTACTCATGAGGTTTCTATCGGCACTGGATGATGATGCCAATTTTACAGATAAAACATTTTTTTGTGGCCGCTGTCTTACTACAACATTTTCCACATACATTTTTTGCAAATTGATTTTATGCTTTAGAAATGGCTACTTAAGATCTGCTATATATTGATTTTTACACATTTCGGTCATTGTTCAACTGACCCGGTTTAAATTCTCATCTAAACTTCACATTGCGAATGCGATAAGTTCTGATAAATAAGCAAATACGAAATTTTTGAAATATAGGCCAATCACTGAAGCAAGCCTTTGGCATCAATCCAGATCCTAACAATAGGGACGAACCATATTTGAACTCACTCTTTCATGCGTTTTATATGAATGGGAATTGGGGCATTTGCTGAACTTGGAGACACAATTGGGCACTGATCGCTAATCCATACGTTTCAATCGATAATACATTTGTACTTAATGTTAATAGGGGATGCGATTTAATTGGATTAAGCCCGATTTTATAATGCGAAAGGTGGAAAGCATTTGAACCTTATGTGGCAGTTACATCAGCATGCGTGCCGTTAATAGCGCTCATTAAAATTCATTACATCGGCGCAAGCTCCAGGACGTTATGCAATTACTGCAACAATGTGATTGGCGCAGTCATTTAGAAGGTTTAGTGGTTGATGGGGGAAACCCTGGTTCGAATCCCGATCAGGTCGGCTATCCTGCCTGTAATTTTCTCCAATTTTTTTTTCCAGGCAAATACCGAGATTCTTCCTAACATCTCTTTTTGTGCCGTTGTCCTACAAGAACATAAAAATTGGCACAGCATCATCCGAAGCATAACATTTCTGGCAGGGAGACTATGAAGCTGTGTTGCCATCAAATTAATGAGGAATTTTTGGGGATGATGGCTTGACGCCATTTGACGTGAATTTGCTGAGCTATCGAGATTGAATCTCCCAGAGGCTGGCACGGGTACAAGCTCTTGCTTAGTGTGAATGGAGTTTCAACTTGCGTAAAAACATTCTGTACGAATGTATCTTGCTTGAAGAATGTTCCGTTATCGAGACTCTGTTGAACTTCTGAAAAGAACAGTGTCCATCTTGGTGTGTAGTAGTCCGAGACGATCCCGGACCATTGTTTGGTGGCGTAATCGTGGATCTCTCCCATGGGTCCCCATAGAGTGATCTGGTTTCGTGCGTTGTATTCGTACAGGTCCGATTCCGCCGTACTGTTGGCCATCGCCTTCGCCGACTCCAGCCATACCCCGAGCAAGAAGCGGCGATCGCTGGCAAGGATCCATTCCAGGTCGGTCAAGAGGTTCAGGAAGCTGGCCGAAGAGTTTGCGAAAGCCGCCGAGTCCTTGTTCTGGAAAGCGGCCTTCAGGTCGGCGAAGATTTCTGCCGCTATCATGACCAGAGCCTCCCGCGTTACGTCCACCAGGTCGTGGAGGAAGAGGTCTGATTGCCCCAAGGCCCCAGACGAAGCGTTGATTAGGCCGTCCCAGGCGGGCATAAACTGGTCCCTGTCGTAGCATATGTAGGACTCCGACTTGAAGGACGGGCGTTGTGTAAGGACATACCTTCCATGGAACTCTCTCCCGTCGGTGCAGTTGTAGGCAGTGTGCGCCAGGGCTCTCCAGGCGGCGGCCGCGTCTGGATCTTCGGCACCGTAGCGACGTCGGGCGAAACCGACAAACCAGGCCTCCGGGTCAACCGGCGTCCTGAGCAGAGCCATTTCGTTCATGAGCTCGTAGATGACGTCGTTCTGCTCGATGCCCTCTGGGGTGATGCCGGTGCCCACCATCGTGCTGTTGGGGAATGACCGAGCGTTGAAGGGCCCAGAGTTGACTGCGTCCACGACCCCGTACAGACCTTTCACACCACCAAAATTGTGCAACATGCACCAGACGAAGGGCTGGCCAAAGTAGGAGTGCAAGCGGTCGTAGTGTGGTTGCACCTCTGACTGCAGGTCCAGCACAATCATCCTACCCAACGGCACTGAAGTCAACAGGGCCTCGGCCATGCTGATGTTATACCAGAAGTCGTCACGGAACATCCAACTCTGCATGACCCAGACAGCGTCCGGGTCTGCCTCTGTCATGGCACCGAAGACGGCCTGGCCCACGGCGGCTACGAAATCCGGGTCGTCGGAAGGTGGACGCATTTCGTTGAACGTGTCGCAGCCGTAGACATGCCCGGTGCCGAACTCTGCCGTCAGCTCCCGCAGGAAACTGCTGCCGATGATGGGGAAGAGTGGGTCGGCGTGGTCCAACAGATAGGTGCAGCAGTAGGTTTCGTTAAAATTGCCCCAGTCGGACAACCGGGTGACGGTAGCGTTGGGGTAGTAGTTCTGCAGAGTCGACGGTACGTGACCGGAGAAGGCTGGCAGGACTGGAATCATGCCAAAGTCCCTCATGCGGGACAGCACTCGATGTTGCAAGTCCAGTTGTTGGAGGTGCCAGGAATCTGGCAGGGGGCCGCCCCAACCGTCAATGTTTCCCATTCGGCCCCAGGCCAGGAACGCCGGTCCTGTGAAGAAGGCGTCCATGTCTTCTTTCTGAAGGCCAAGACTGAGGAAGACACGACTGAAAATCGCTTCTTGGCCACCGAGGGCCAGAGGCAGGTTGACTCCGTTGAGGGCCATCAGGTCGATTTCTCTCTCCCATCGCGTCCAGTTCCACCAGACGAACGAGTAACTGGCCGTGCACACATTTTGGTAGTAGCGGAAGATGTCGTTGGCCAAGATCTTGACAGGGTGCGGGAGGCGTGGAAGAGTGGCCGGCAAAGTCGCCACCTGATCCCCGGACCAAGAGAAGTGACAGCCGCAGAAAGTCTTTGCATAGTACTGGAAACCCCAGGCCGCAGCTAAGCCGCTGCTGCCGTGGACCTGCATCCGAACGCCGTCTGGGTCGTTCTGCAGGACAAACACGTCGCGACCGTGCTTCGACATCGAGAAGTTGACGGTAACGACGAAATTTTCGGTCGGGTAACCTGGCAGAATGCGGACCAGCATCTCACGCACTGTCTCCGCCTGGTCTTCCGGGGATGTGTCGGAACGAAGCTTGGCCAGGGCCGGCCATTTGCGCATTGGGTTCTTCGTGTTGCCGGTGATGACCAATGCTACTTTTGCCAGGACGAACAAGAGAAACAGAGCCTTGAGAGCCATTGAATTTTTTACCAAGAATACTTTAGTAGGAATGAATTGTGGATATGGCAAACTCAAATAATAGACGAACCACTTTTATCTTGTTTACAGCATATCCTCGTAATCATTTTCTGGCTGAGAAAGGCTGAGGCGTTAGTAGACTTGGCACTTTTTTTGCTACGCATCGTAGATCAGCAATAATGCCAAGCTATTTGTTAACTGCGTTTAATTATCCTGCTCGTTAATATCCAGTTTGGCAGCTTAGAGAACTTTGGATAAATACAGTATATGTTGGTCGTTGGACCTATTTTTGCTTTGCCCGGCGCACCCAGAGCGTAAGCTGATGCCAACTTTTTGAAAAAAACAACTGGTAGTCTTAAGGTGCGTATCGACCAAAAGAAACATTAGAGAAACAAAACATACACAACAAACATATACATACAAACTTTGATG
>JAQGAE010005714.1:0-10936 GCA_034696685.1 Julus scandinavius
ATCTCTTTTTGTTTGGCTGGAATTGTGTTTTAAAATTTCACCCATTGAAGGTGATAGGGTTGTGATTCACCTTAAAATCTAGCACGGTAAATCTGTAACTATGTTTTTTTAAGAATGAAAACCTCTAGTTTAAACAAAATACTGAATTAGAATGGGAAAAAAGCAACATATTTACCAGCTTGGAGACGAAATCGTAATCTTCATCCACGTCGCATGTGGCGAGTGCGTTGGCCTTCAAGATTAAATACTGGCGACGGAGGATTTTCATGAGGCTGCAGGAAAGGCTGAACAAGAAAAAAAGAAGTTAAGATTCAAACAACGGAATTTGCATTCATTCCTTTACACGTGGGAACAAGAATCTCTGTAGCATATAAACTGTTTCAAAAAAGCCTTTGCAACATCTGCTAACCTGTTGCTTCTGTCATATTCCGCATCCAACTCGATGGCAAGTCGTTCCAGGTGATTGCCACGCTGTCTCTCCTGCTGGATGTTCTGCTTCAGATGCTGCACCCCAATCCACTCCTTCAGGGCTTCAGTAGCAGGCTCCGCTCGACTCAGCTTAACCTGGTTGTCTTGGAGCTGCTGATCCAAGAGTGCCGCCTTTTCCAATGCTGCGGCACGGCGAGACACTAAACTCCCCAAGGCTTTGTCGCATCTAGTAATGCTACCGTCCAGCTTTTGGACATCTACACTAACCAATGATAGGTTGTGGATTTTCTGGCGCCGCCGGTGGATCTTTAGCTTTAACTGCTGTGCTTGGCCGGCCACAAGAAGGTACTGACGCTGGAGAGATAGCCGTTCTGTGAATAGTCCCTCAATCACTCGCTTCGCCTTGACCTCCTCGACAGTTGGTCCGGCTGGAATGGGTGGCATCGGTGCCACAATTTCCACTCTTCGTGACGGCAGTTCAACGACCCCGTCGTTCTTCTTCTGAAGCTCGGCCTTAAGCATGCTCACCTCCTTCCGTAGCTCTTCCACCAACTTAGCATACTGGTTGAGGTGCAAGTCGACAGTTAATACATTTTGTTTGAGCTGAAATCAAAGGAAAAAAAATCGACAAATGAATGCCGACACAACATGGCAAAGAACTTAAATTTGACATCTTCACTTACCTTCATCTTGATATTTTTTGCGCGCGAGGCATATTTCAACGTATTGTAAGTGTCCTCGTATGAGATGGTCGAGGGACTCACCGCCGCAATCATGATTGTACAGCAGTTGCCGTCTAAAGAGTCTTTAAGCAGACGAGTTAGCTTACTGTCTCTGTACGGGATGTGAGCTTTGGCCTAAAAACGAAAAAAATTATTTTGTGGGTTAAATTCGATGAACTGAAATGCTTTTGTATTCTAAGAAATAAAACGTTAACATTAAATAATATTTGTAATTTTGCCATTACTATCTCTTGTTTGTTTGTTGATTTGTAACGCTCGCCTATTTCTGAAACAAGAGAGCTAAACACCAAGACCAGGGGACGAGCCTTCATTACCTACTTGGAAATTTTGCCTACGAGGGAGGACTTCCAAACCCTTTTCGAGGGGTCTTTAACGTGCAACAATCAACACCGGGACCTCGGTTTCAGCTTTTATCTGAAAATGCAGCCACTTAAGAAATTTCTCCCATCCGTAAAATTTCCAACCGAGCTCTACCGGGGAGCGAAGCCCGCACCTTAGGATCGATCGAGGGGCAAGCGCGTAGCACACTCGACCGCTACTAACCCTTGTGTGCAAATACGACTAAACTCCAGTAAATTAGCTGGGATAAATTCCAGGATTTCAAGGATCATTCCATAAATTTTCAAATACCCCTACCATCCACAATTATTTGTCCAAAATACAAACAATTTTCTAAATGTTTCCAATAAACCAATTATCCGAGTCGTGCAGGAAATTGAAACATAAAATGATAGTTCACACGAATATAAAGGATAATTCCAAAAAAAAAATTAATGCACATTTCCAGACTTTCCCAATTTTCTAGGCTGCTGGAAACACTGTACCATCTCATTTTGGCATAAAATTGATAGTAATTTCATTCACGAAAAATCAAAGCGTTTATTAAAAATCCAGAGCCAGTAACCAACAAAACATAGTCTAAAAGACCATGATTTTGGAAAAAAAAGTAACACCAAAAACTCTATCTTTCTATATATTTTAACCTTACCTTGCGTTCAGCCAAAGCGTTGATGCAGTTGCCAAGGGCCAGGAGCGACTTGTTGATGTTGGCTCCTTCCCGCATGCGGGATCCCCTGTTCTTTGACACCATGGTGGCCCGTTCCGAGCCAGCCAGGTCGATCAGCGACATCTTTGCCACTTTGGTGTTCTTCTTGCCGGTGCGATCGTGCTGTTTGACGTAGACCGTAAACACTGCATGCGAGCGTGAAGACTCTGCGTTTGCATCCGTCGGATGTTGCGTTCGATTCTTGTTACCACCGCGAAGCATATCCAGAAGCTCATCGGCTGCCGTAGGCTATAAAAGAATAATGACATGTAATTGGTCGAGGATAGATAGAGAAAAATAGCTAAGAATTCAACGGGTAGGTTTGCCACTCACTTTGCAAAGCTTTAAGCCAGCAACCACGACGCCGCGTTGGGGATCTTCTCGGATTTGGAGGTTTGGACCAGGAGATAGAAGGTCACGTATGTTTTCATTGTACACCTTACAAGAACAATGAAAAAGATGTCAAATTCGAAACGCCAAAATATATCGCACTCGCTATAATTTCATCACAAGCAGAATGCAAAAACTACTCTAGTATTACAGAATAATTAAGGTCTAGTTACTTCTAAATATGAGATTGCAACATCAATTGTCTTTTCAGCTTTAGCCGCTTCGATGCGGCTGAATAAATCCATCATAGTTAGAAAAGTTATGCCTGGATGCTCCTGGTTACCAAGCATAGTAAAAGTTTTTCCAGCACCGGTGGCCCCATAGGCAAACACTGGAATTAAAATAAACAACATTAAACCAGTCACTAAATTCGCAAGGAAAATACAATTTGGAATCTCCTGGATTGAGAACCGAACCTGAACAGTTGTAGCCATCCAGGAGCCCGTCGAGAATGGTCATTGTGGTGTGTTCGTACACATCTTTATTAAGTGTGCTGCCATCAAAAACGCGATCAAAAGAAAATTCCATGTTCTTGTTTGATTTCCTGAGGACATCCCTCTGTTTAACACCTTGGAAGTAAAAATCATCATAGTCCTCTTTGGGATCGAAGACGAGGAGCTGTTCGCCTATCACGCTTACGATGGATCTGCAAAAATAATAATAAATAAAAATAACACAGCTTTTCACTTCTTTCCTCCAAGGCTACATTTTTCAAACTTGACTATTCCCCACCCCTTTCCAACCGAGCTAAGAGAGTTAAGATTACACCGACCCATACTTTGCCAGTAATTTTTATTAAATACAATGAAATACATTATAATATCTTAATCATAGAACTCCAATTAACTGAAACATTAAAATACAGTTTCAAGATTCCAAGCCTGATATTGATTGCTGCAACCAGTAAGGAGCCATTCAAAAAGGACGTCCTTAAGAATGGGGGGGAGGGGGTCTGCTGACATGTGACCACCATGTGGACGTCCACTAACGATAGTAATTTTCAGTTTGGCACCAGAAGTAATGTGTTCCCCAGTCGCAAATGCACTAGAATTTTTAAAACCTCAGAAATGTCGGGTATTATGCCTAAATTTGTGTTGAACATCAATTTTATCCTGAAATTTCCCTTCGAGGTCAGGAAATTTCTGTTAAACAGAGAAATTAACCCGATCAACAGTTAAAACAGCATAATTTCACTCCTTTTCGCGATTGTATGTAAATGTAAATACCTGGAACCGTTTTCTTGGGAATTGTCGGGCCTGACCCGAACCACAACCTTCATTTTCGTGAATTAACTACGTCTAAAAAGAAAAAACAATGTCGGAATTATCCGACATGCATAATGCAAACCAAAGTAAAAATAACAAAAACATTAAATAGTGCAGCTTACCTTGTCGCTTCTGCAAGACAATCCGTTGAAAAAATCGATAAAACCTACTTAAAATAATCTAAAAACGCTAAAATGAACAGATACGTTTCGCAGAACACCAGCGCACTGGTCAACCAAGGTTTAAATTCCAACGCTTATTAGAGATCTGGCGTTTTATTGGCTGATTCGTCAGTTCCGGCTGCCAGATTTTCCCTAGGTATCCACTACAATGATGCCAGATTTTCTGTATATCGTCTGCATTACCATGATGGCGTATGCCGGCGGTAAGCGTTGTTGACGATTATTAATAAATACGCTTTTAAATAATAATTCGACTTATTAAAAACTGAGACAATGTTGCGGACATTGAAAGCGTGCGCTTGTCATCGCGTTATTGCCAGTTCCGAAGCAGGGTTGTTTTGTAGAAGAGCTTGCTCTACGACTGTCCAAAATGTGGCAAATGAAGGCCAGGAAACCATCAATGTGCCACGAAATCTTGGTGGAAAAAAGCGTTCGCACATCCCTGTAATGGTCAAGGAAACTATTGAAATGCTAAAACCAACCGCTGGACAGGTAAAACACTTGCCAACGAATGTCAAGGCAGTTCCCAGCAGAACATTTTCTGTCATGTAAATTGCAGATCCTCCAGCACCACCTTATAACTTATGCCTTTTGTATATAAAACAAGGCCTTAAAAATGGCCTGTCGGCATAAAAATAGCATTTGACTAGCCTGCAAGCTAGAAATATATAGGATAGTATAAGCATTCTTAAAATGTAAATAATTTTTTGTAGCATCCCACTGCATGTTGTCCACTTTAAAAAAAAATCTGAAACATACCTAGAATCCGGTAAACTGATCACATGTTGTTTTCCACTACTTCAGGTTTTTATAGATATGACGTTTGGAGCTGGCGGACACACGGAAGCAATTTTAAATGCGGCAGAAGGGACGAGGGTCTATGCCCTGGACCGTGACCCGGTTGCTTTTAAATATGCCAAAGAAATGGCTCTTAAATACAGGTAGGGACCATCGAGCGAGGTTTCCGGGGAGCAGGAATGTTTAACCGAACACTTTCACTTAAAAAAATTCAAAATTCGAGCAAAGCATAACTCGCAAGACTTTTGCCCTCAAAAAGCCGTAATATCTTTCAATATATAGTAGAACTTCGATTATCCGAGCCATGTGGAATAAACACATGCATTTAATAGCCTTTTCCTAAAAAAAATTCTACAAAAAAGTCTAAATGTGACTTTTCGTGTTTCATATAACAGTTTAAAACTGACAAAATTCAACACAAATCGGGAAAATATGAATATTTCATCCAGGAAGGCTCGGTCCACATCTCGACTAATCGAGGTTACACTGTAGTCCGAAACGAATGACCATTGCTTTGCCGAAAAACAAATGTTTTGATTAAATTCAACTCATTCAATTTTATCGATCTACCAGAGGCCGCGTATTCCCCATGTTGGGAAAGTTCAGTGACCTCGATGAAATGTTTCAACGACAGGGAGTTCCCTACAACTCTGTAGATGGCATCCTGTTCGACGTTGGCGCTTCATCCATGCAAATGGATGACCCCGGTCGTGGATTTGCACTCAGCAAGGATGGGCCCTTGGACATGAGGATGGACGGAGAAAGGTATACATTTTTTGTGCACCCAACTCAAACAAATTCACTTCTCATGAAACGTATGTAAAACCTAATCATCTTCAAAAATGCGTAGGATCTCTAATCATCCTATGGCTAGGGACGTCATAAATAGCCTGGACGAAACTAGCCTAGGGAGGATATTCAAAGTTTACGGGGAGGAAAAAATGGCGTATCGTGTGGCCAATGCCATCGTAGAAGCCAGATACATGCTGAAAAAGATTGACACCACTGCGGAATTGGCAGCTCTGGTGGAAGCGGCTCTAGACGAGTAAGTAATCGACAAGAACTAATATTTCTGGGTTAAAAAAATTGTGTGTTCATGTTTCTCCTGTTCTGGAACACAACTTACACCGGCGCTGACCGTTGAGCGTGCTACGTGCTTGCTTCTCGATCCACAGGTCAGGGAAGTCATGGAAATTAGTAAGTGGTCAGGGAAATGTTCCACTTTCCAAGCAAAATGCCATCCCAGCACTCAAGTCTTCCAGCAGGCCCATACCCAATACTCTTCCATCCACCCTCATCCTAGAATAGGAATATCCCATATATTGTGTTGGGTGAAAGGGGAAATTCCCTTTTTTTGCCTAATGATTGCTATCTACATGGCTTAATAAATGCTCTGTTTTTAATATTCTTTGCAATGCTTGCTAAAATTTGAAAATGCCAAATAAAGTGCTACAAATGTGCATGCATTACCGAATAAGTTTAGGTCAGGGAATTTTGGGATTTAGTCAGGGAAAAGTCAGGGCAATTCAAAATGAAAATTGTGTGGTCACCCAGGTGAGGGGTTCGCTCCCTAGTCGAGGTCGGTGGGAATTTGTTCGGATGGGAGAGATTCCTTAAGTGGGGGCTCTTTCGGACGAGAGTTTAAACCGAGGTCCGGTGTTGATTGTTGCACGTTAAAGACCCCTCGAGAAGGGGTGGAAGTCCCCCCTCGTAGGAAGAATTCCTAGGAAGGTGATGAAGGCTCATCCCCTGGTGTAGGTGTTTAGCCCTTGTGTTGCAGAAATAAGCCAACATTAAAAACAAATTCACCTCTTGACCACGGTGTTTTTTTCCCCTGCAGCAGAGAACGTGTCGACAAGCTTCGCAGGCCAGCCCATGCCGCCACCAAGATCTTCCAGGCGCTTCGCATCTTCATCAACAACGAACTTAACGAGCTAAACCAGGGCATGTTGGTGGCACACGAATACCTGCGGCCGGGCGGCACGCTGGTGGCGCTATCCTTCCACTCGCTCGAGGACCGCATCATCAAGAGGCACATCATGGGCATTGACATGGACGAGCCGGCCGGCAGCACCATCTCTATGAAGTACCATAACTCGGGGAAGTGGATGAGCAAGGATGAAGTGTATGATTTTTTCAACCACCATTGGACGCCCAAGTGCAAGAAGGCGGTAAAACCCACCGAGCAGGAAGTGGCGATGAATCCCAGGAGCAGATCTGCCAAATTACGCGCTGCTATCAAAGCTGTATATAATAAGAAGAAACAAAATTAAAAATGGTAGAGCTGCTAGTTGGTGTCAGTTTTAAGTGTGTGTGAGTTTATTTGTACTTATCTAAGCAAACGAAGCATTAAATTCAATTGGTTGTCATCACCAATAAAATACGATTTTACATTGAAATGACTTTTTCTCATCTTGATTAATTTATGTTTCCACAAAACTTATTTAAATGGCTTTTAAGCAAAATGCCAGTTAGTGAATCACATTGTACACGATATTCCGCTAGACAGCTGAAGTGACAAACGAATTTTTATTCACTAACTAAAACCATTTGTAAAAAAGTATTTGCTTAAAATAAAAGGGGAAAACTTAAAAATTTGCATCGATATCGACAACCCTGAAGAAAAACCAAAAATATTAAATGTTGAATAAAACACATCCCAACATGACAACAAAAAATATTCCCACTTTGATTTTCTGATTTAATTTTTATAAATAATGAAATTTCATTATGAGACCCACTTAATTCATACACGAGTCATTGCTAGGAAAAATTTCTTTTATGAGATACAACAAATGTCCAAACGCTAACTGGAGATTTCAAGGTTTATACTCGTAATTGCGTAATAATCTACCCTTAATAGTAATATTAAAGTAAATTAGCGTAAAAAGTTTTTCTTCAACATCCGAGGTTTTGTAAAACCAATTCCACGAGTACTACGGCTAATTCGATCACTTCGACTTTGACGCTTTTGCCACCTATGAGCATATCTGTGGTTCAAACATCGTATGAGGTCAAGCCAACTCGCGACTGGCCGGCTTACGTTGCATTAATACTTACAACAGATTATTGCACAAGTCAGATAGCGCTGAACGCAGCCCAATAATTTGTGTGGTTCGGAGATACTTTCTTTCAGTGTCACCTGTGACTATTTCATAAATGTCGGTGTCAAGCCCGTAATCTTGCAAGCGCATAGCCATGTGAGCATTTCAACGGGGCTTCTGGGAATACTTGCGGTAATTTATACAGGGGATGCAAAAAATAGCAACTGCGCCCCCATGCTTTTATTAAATAATTTTTTATCTTTTTTAAAGTCACGTGGCTCAAATTTAACGAGTTTTCAAATATGCGAACAGCTTTGACACTTTAATCTTTGAATGCACTGGTTGTAATGAGTGAATATTTTTTGGCAATGTTCATTTTGCATACCCAGTTTGAACAGTTCACACATTTGCAAACATGATGTGAGAATCGTAGCTTTTTCAAGGACCATCCCTGAGATTTTTGCATAAATTCTCTCAACAACCAGCAAAAAAGTTCTACATTCCTTCAGTAAAAAGAGCAAACGTTGATATATACATATTTTTGTTGCAATTTTAAATACTGATGGAATAACCACGAGGAGAATTTTAAAATGGGCAATATTCGGTGGTAACAAGCGGCAATTAGCACCGTAGAGTTTAATCGACGAAATGTAGGACTTGAAAATTGCCACCGCAGAAACACTGGATTGCGCTTATCACGTATCTATACATTTTATCAGCAGTTTAAGTTGAAACAAGCAAGATGTACGTGATCCACGAACAAATCGATTCCCAAAAGCCCCTTTGGTCACTTCACTGCTTTCGCACACGTTCAAAAACGTTAGTTAGCACTGCTGCAGTCATTTCATTGGAAAGTGCATATTGAGTAGCGAAGGAGACAAATATTTTGAGATTACGCATGAGCGCCAGATAAATAACGGTTGAGATGAAAGGTGGCATGAAAGAATCTATATAGAGATGAACCATCCAATGGGGAGGTAACTATTGAATGGTCTTATCAACATGGCTACCAGAAAATTTAGGCCACCAATGGATCGCAGCCGTAAGACGACCTTTGAACAATTTTGATCACGTGACACGGCTACCATCCTGTGAAACAACGGTAGCGTGGTGCTTGCGATGTCTACTACACTTTGACGAGAAGGAATCGAAGGAACATCCATCCAAGATGGCTGCCATGCACGAACTTTGTAATTTTGAGAAATTATTTTTCCAAGTTGGTTTGCCAACATCAAAAATCTTCTAAACAAGTTTCTGGCTTTGACAAATTTTGCGTTGGGTTGGGTTTATACTTGTTACACGTTACTTAAAGAGATAAATCGACAGAAAGATTGACGAGTCCATAGTTTGGCATGAGGCTAATCCCTGCTAGCGAGAAAATACATCAATCTCCAACTTTCCTTTGCAGCAGAACCGCGATTTTCCAATTGGCGGAGGAATCGGGATTACACACAGATTGCACTTGCGCCATGTTTAACGCCACTTTTGCATTTTTTTAACCAGGTTTTTTTTTGCATTTTCTTCTTTTGGCTATGCGGTTTGGTTGAGTTCACGACTTGAGTATCCAATGTACAGACAGTTGTATGAGCACCACGAAGGCAAGGAACAGCCACTCCCTGCCTACGCCGGCCGCCTGCTGGTATTGCTGGTCTCGCCGCACTTGGGAAAGTGCCAGCTGCCTTTGGATGGCCGTCAGCGACTCCGAATTCCTTAGAAGCGAGTCCCTCAGGGGCTGCAGAGCCCTCTCCAGCCGCGCGTCCATGGTGGCGTCCGGTCCCGGCTTCTTCTCCAGGGTGAGCTCGCTGTCCGAACTGTCGCTGCACGGGATGGTATCGCCATCACGCGATGAGCTGCCGCTGTCCTGGCTGTGTATCCTTCGGCCAATACGGGGCTTAACTGCTCGTGGACCACCTCTGGCTCCCCTGCCTACTGCTTGAGTTTCACCCTGTATACGAATTCAATTTATAGTTAGAAAACGTGGGATAAACGAGAGGGGAAACATGGTATCTAATTTAAAACAACGGCAAATTCTTTCAGATCGTCATCCCCTCGGAACTAGGTCGATTTTCACACAACAGCTTCTGCATCGAGCCGATGCCACGAAAAAGTGGTCGTGAAAGCGGAAAACATAAGACCTCCGAAAACAATCCCTCGATCAGAAAGAATTTGCCGTAAATTTTAAAAAGTTTCGTCATACGGGAGAATCTACTCCAACAATACTGCTTGTCCGTACAATTGGAGTCCGGAGCCGCGTCTTCGTTTTAATGGCACAATCACACTCGTACTGGAGAACGTCATTCCTTGGATCCCATGGCCTAGAACTGAAAGCAGAAGATTTTTAAAGAAATATCTCTGTAAATAAACATGAATCGCATGTTTTCTTTAAAAATAAATAAATGCAATTTAAAAACTTTAAACCTAAAAAAAAGTTTGCAGACAAAATTCTAAATTGGGGAGTAGCACGGTTAAGGATATTAAACTGACAACTCACTCTGCATGTTTGTAGACCCACTCTCCGGTTTGGTCTTGCTCAAAATATCTCGGATTCCACTCCTCTCGCTTAGCCTTGCGTTCTTTCACAGCCAGCCTCTGCGCCTCCTCCAGCAGCGTCTTCTCCTCGGTGGCGGCCACTTGGTCCCCATGGGCAATGGCGACTGACACGTGCTGCCACAACCGCTCAGATTCATACTCCTGCTGGTGCTCGGCTGCCACAGTAAATCTTTTTAGACGCTGCGCTCTCGCTTCTCGATTTGCGCTCCAAAACACCTGCCTCTCCTGCAAATTTTGTCACCAATAATTAACCCTCAAGTCACGACCTCCCATTATAGAGAATGTACTTTCGCTACAATTGATAGGGCCACATGCTGTATCTCACCTCCGTCCTTTTTTCGGTGATGAATATCTCTTGGTCCCAGTGTCCATCAATCACCGCTAGCGTCTCTTTGCCCAGCTTGATTTTCCCAACGATTGCATTTGCAGATTCAGAACCTCCGAGAAATGGCTAAAAAATGAAATACAGTAGAAACTCGATTATCCGGAC
>JAQGAE010005715.1:0-10934 GCA_034696685.1 Julus scandinavius
TTTTATTTTTATTTAATCTCTTTTGGTTTGGCTGGAATTGTGTTTTAAAATTTCACCCATTGAAAGTGATAGGGTTGCGATCCAGCTTAAAAAAAAAGGAAAATGAGGCATCTTCATGCTCACTAAGTCCACTTTCACATGGCATGACTCTTAATTCCCAAAAACTGAAAACCCCAAAGGCTTAGCAAGAGTTCACATTCCTATTCAGCAATAATGTAACTTGTCTACCACCAGTGGTAACAGAACCCAGAAAATCCGGTTCCAGTCCAGTTTCCCCATCGGCAACATGCGTCACCTGAGCAAGCAGTACTCCGTAGGTGGGTAACCTTCTGCCATCATCCCAAAACACAAAAGTAATCGTCGTGTTGCTTAAAGTTGCTATACACATGTGAAGGTCTGTTGCATGATACTTAAAGCCACAAAAGTTTAATCAAATTCACGAGTATTGGTAATCTAACAATAACAGTAGTTTAAACTCTCATATCAAATTGTCGTGAAATTACGATGGATGATTATCGAAGCCATAAACAGTACGTCTAGTTAAAGAATATTCGTTTTTCTATTATCCCCGCTCAAGGGTGAACGAACTGAATAATTAAGGACCTTGATACTGGTTTATGACACCATTATGGTATATAGTAATTCTAGACAGAGTGCATGCCCCCCCAAGTGGCCTGTCCTGCAGGATGTTATTTTGGATAAGCACAACGGAAATCAGCGTTTGATACTGGTGCAACATTCACCGGATTTGGACGATAACACATATTTCTAAAATCCCAAATTAGTATCCAAAAACACATTCAAAAGCACTAGTGGTCTTTGGGAAGAAAACAACATGGGCTCTTTATACCAGAGGCCATTAACCTCGAGTGTAATTAATTAGTCGGGTATAGATGAAAGCAATAATGTTAATGAGCAGTTTGTATATAAGCGTGACTCATTTGTTGATCATCGGTTGTAGACGCGAGCAAATAAAATATATTCAAAAAAAAGTGTCAAAAGAGTTGATGAATTCACAACAACAGCTGGTTTGTCTTGATGATGCTTCCGCATTGCCTTTGGGAGAACCCTTATTCCGGTTCCGCCTCCCATGGCGGCATATGAACCTCCAAGATGGCCGCTGTTATTTATTTCAGAAGCTACAGTTTTATGCCACACTGATAAAATAATTACATATGCGAGATTTAAGACCATGTTGGAAATGCCATACTTTAAGCTTTTTTTTACAATGGCTTATTTGATTACCTTATTCCGGTTCAGCATCCCCTGGCCATGTATGAGCCTCAGAATTGTATTTCCAAGATGGCCGCTGTTGGTTACTTTAAAAGCGGCCATTTTGCGCCGCATTGTTAAAACTTAAGGGGGGCGGCCATGCTGGAAATGTCATACTGGATTTTCTGGGTTCTGTTACCACTGGTGGTAGACAAATTACATTATTGCTGAATATACCTACTATATGCTTATGCTAATTTTTCGTACCTCTACGTTATTTTAGCAATTCATAGATGTATTCAGCTATATTTACTTTTCTGAATAAATCTTATATTATATTGAAGCAGTTCCATTCTATAGAAATCCAAAACATGTTTCAGAGAAACAAATCTATTCATTAATTCTTAAGCACGACCTAGACAAACAACCGAAATATTCATTGAATAATTAATAAATTAAAAAGTACATTTAATGATGTACAACTCTGCGCGCAATTTATAAGTATACATACAATTGGCAGAAAACGTATTCCCTGTGATATTTAATCTTGCCTACTTTGGAATTAAACTTCCAACATTTGCATTAACATCCCCATATTTTTAGAGGAATAAATAAATATCCAGAAAACAACTACTTTCTCCAGTAACAGTGATTAAAAAGGTGCCATATTTTGAAATGCAATTTCATTGGAATACCGGAAAATTACACGAAGCAGGCACAGGATTATTATAATTGAGTTACTAAGTAAACATTTTTTTTTAACCGAAGACTATTTCCTGATGATCTGTGAGCTGTATAAATAGCAAACAACATCGTAGTCGTCGTCTCAACAAATCGATTTGTATTGCGTATACTATATAAGGTTGAATATAAAACGTCTTACGTCTGCTAAAACTTTTGTCGACAGTTGCCGAGCAATTTTTCAAGATTCTAGTTTTCTGCATCTGACTATTAATTCCCAAAGTAAAAATACGAGTAAAAAACACGATCTTGTCTTACGAGAAGTGGGCGAGGCAATTCATTGAAATGGCAATTTAAAAAAAAAAATGATATCAGTTTCCAAAAATTCCCAAAACAAACGAGCAAATCCCAAGGTCCACCAAAATTTTGACATCACATACAGCGCCCACTTCACATCTGAGGTAAACGAGGCGTACTTTATGTTATGGCGCAGTTAACGATCGCATAAGTTATCCTCACCTGACAATTAATTTGCCAGCCCACCTACATTTCAGAAATCGTACACTACAATATCTAGCATCCCCTTACCAAGAAGCTTGTCAAACCAGCTTTCCATTGTTGAAAACAGATGTATTGTTCTCTCGATCAAGGATTGAAATTCACTACATAGGATCACCTGACAAATCTTAAAAAGGCAAAAAACACCACCTTCTTTTTCCCAGAACAAAATTTCGATTTTGAACTTGGTAGGTTATTGGAATGGCAGAAACACTAATTAAAGGATACAAGACAACAATGCGTTATTCTGCCAGGGCCTGTATGACCCACGCAGATGTTTGCATCATGCATGCATACAGAACAGAGGTCTTGAAAAGGGGTGAAAATATTAGGACAAAAAAAATACTTCAATGCTCAGCCTCCGGAGCACAAGCTTGCACATGTGACCTGGATTCTATTTCTAATCAATTGCATTCGTTATTTGGCTTGGAGAAAATTATGTTTTCCTAACATGCTAAATACACGCGTCAATGGAAATGAGGTTGCCATAAATAACGTAAAAACGGACTGGAAAAGGTAATAACACACCGATAAAATAAGCGGAAAAGCCATTGAGCCGCGTGATAATACTCAATTTCCAGAGGTCACAACCGTCCCAACATCACCGCCAGTGATCTATAGGCTGCAAGTACCGGTAATTACTCGCCAGATTAGCTAAGCAATGGTTCATCCGAAACCAGTAAAAAGCGTACACTTTAGCAGGAGCCTCAAAATGATTCATTGCTCAGCCTACTTAATAGTTGAGCATGAGTTGAAACCTGTTTCTGTGATTGACCCTGGCGCCCTCCTGGCACCTGTTTAACTCATGTGTAAATTGAATTTTTTTTTATGATTTCGGCCCGCAATGCCAGAAGAACCGTCTGAGTCTGCCGTACCCATTTCCTATTTTCGTTTTTTTTATGATTGCCCACTATGGATTTCGAGAATAGACCCTCAGACGGTCAAACCCCCAGAAAGGGCCATGCATTCAAAAAGACGAGCCGAAAGGGAAATTAAACATTAAGGATGTTCACTAGAAATATTTTCTTAATTACACAGTTAAAATTAAACTTTTTAAAATTATACAAGTTTCTCCAAGTTAAGAAATACATTACTATATTGACTAGACATGTCTGATGTCTTGATTTTAAGGAAGGAACACTCTGATAGTAATGATAGATAATCAAAAATTACATATTGTATGTGATTATATGTTCTGCTTAATGTTTAGTTCAATTCAACTCAGTACCCTACAGTCAGCAAATAAATGCCATATGGTAGGGGGGGGGGAGGGAAGACTAGTCAGCAGACATTTTTCTGGTGATTTTTAAAATCAAAAACCAAGGTATAGAATTTTTCCGATTAACAGAAAGTTCCTGAAGCGGACAGGAAACTCCAGCATAAATTGATGTCTACCACGAATTTCAAGCCTCATTTCCACATTCGTTTGAGGTAATACGAATTCAAACACTTCCGATTTTCCAGGTTTGCTGGATACCTAATATTTTGACCAATAAAAGGCCTTGTGTCAATCTGCAATTATGATTGAGGAGTTAAAAGTTCAATAAGCAGCAGTGCTGCACAAATGCTCAAACACAAAAATGCACCATAATTTGAAACTTTCATCAGTTGCTGCAAAAAGCCGTTGGTTCAATCTTGAGTTGGGTCAAATTTGATTCCAATTTTGACACCATATATTTTGTCGTGGAAATGGAAGACTTGTAACCTCTAGCATCAATCGATTGGGTTATCATAAATCCAAACTATACGACTGGTGACAAAAACAGATACGATCATTCCGACCTCACAAAGGTGGAGGTTGTTTCTGTGATTCTCATACAAAACGAAAAAGGCAATGAGCCATAATTTGTTCGTAGAACTGCACGCCACAAAAGGACATCATCAGACTGTTAAAGCCTACAAATCAATCCAAATACACTTTGAAAGATATCAGGGCCAACTAATCTGGCACACAATGTTACCAAATGTTCCAAGGAACACGCTATTATGCTGGCCGTCAAGGAACTAATGTCCAGAACTTCTTTGTTCGAGCACCTTCACAAATAAAAAAAAATTAGAAAAACCAAAGATGGAAAGTGAAAAAGGGGTGTACCAGTAAAATGTGCTACCGGAGATTGCCAGATTGCACCCTACATTGAGGGCTGCTTGAGTGGCGTGGACCTCGAAGCAGCATGAAAAGCTCTCCAGGGGTGGAATTATTTTCGGAGCAACTCAATGCCCTAGGAGCGCACCAGGGTCAGCAACGAGATCTGGCCTCAACAAAGATATAATAGATAGCAGACAACGCATGGTTCTCTCAAATACAGAATCCAAGGGAGAAATAAAAGAATCTCTGTTGAAAAATTGTGCAGACCCTCCTGCATTTCGTAAAAATAAACTATAGCCAGACACCTGCCTCGCACATTTCCACCATTGGTTCTATGTTGGCGCAATGCGTGTTTGCCATGCCAGAAAAATCAAAGGATGTAGTTTCACTCAACCAAAGTAGGTCTCTTATTGCAGACTACTAAAAATAAATAATTTACACACGCCAGAATGAGTAATGCCCAGAACTTGCATGCAAAATAGGCTTCTAGAAGTGCATGATTGCCATATCCTCGTTAAGCTCCTCAGTGACCCTCTGCACCTCCAAATCTTTCAATGTTCACCCTTTGCCACGAATGCCAAAAGTATAATAAAATATTACTTTAGAGGGATTTAACGCCTGTGCTTGTTATCCAAAAGAGGAAAATTCGACATGCAACCCTTGTAGTCTATCATGAGTCCTCTTGGCAGCCATTTTGGTTCCAATAACTACATGCCAAGCTACATATGTATTAGCTAGAAAATCCCTCCCTGACGAAACATTTTCATTTTCTGGCATCTTTAACTACACCAGCAAGGTAAAACGTCTCATTTTTATTCGTTATTTCGAATGGGAAAACCGCCAATAAGATGAGATGTCCATAAAATTTCTCATTGCGTCTTATAGTATTCCCATTTTGACAGTGTGCAAATTGGCACAAGGTATTTCAGAACCAGTATATCGACCAAAGAAATGAGAAGAAACGCATATGCCAGCTCTTCCATGGATGGCACCATTGTTTCAAAATGACTTTTGCCAAAATTGGGCTGCCAGACGCAGACTTGATTACTAGCCGAATCGACATCGTTATCTTACTTTTGACTTGTATTATTTATAGTTTAAAGCAACCAATCTACTCGGTACAACTTCATGTGTGCATCTAAAGAATATTTTACAAGTTAGAATTAAATAGGTTCAGTAACCAACGCACGATATTAATTAACATATCATATTCAAGATTGATAAAAAAGAAACGCAAATTATTTACAGTTATTATTAAAAAATAGCACCATAATCACAAAATTGTTTATTAATTTCCATGACACTCAATAAATTGCCACGTAAATTTCTCCATTTATGACTGTTGAAAATCTTGCAACATGTCGACTGCATCCTGCAATTAATTCACCAAGACCAACACAAAAGTTCAAGTTTGGCTTTGTGTTCAGATTAGAATTCTCATAATAACTGCAGCTTGTAACACTTCACATATAAACTTATTGACAGCAACAAACGTATGACAACAATTGATATATGTACATTGTGGAAAAGTTCTAACCCAATTCTGAATTGCATGCAATATATTCCAGAGGGTTTTCCTATTGCATAATATTTATTATGAAAAGTTCACCTACTCCCAAACTTATGTGCACACGTGCATCACCTGACGTGCATGATAGTGATCTTTTCATATAATTTATGTTACAGCTATCTATAAATAAGGCTTACCATTTCAATTAACTCTTATTAGGTGCAGGGGGTAATCTAAGAGCTTTACTGTTCTCATGCGAATCTTAAGGATATTGTAACCATAACAGTACAATTTTACTGCAAGCTTAACCTCATGCATCATCTTGGAATACCATTTGTCATAAAAATGGACTTGTACTTTTTTTTTTGGAAATGCAGGCTAAGTGAGGAGGTTGAACAAGCTGGAAAACATTATGGAGAATATGCTCTTTGAATTTCATTTGAAGCTAATTTCATAAAACTAATGTTCATAAGCTTCTTCTGAAAATTCTAAAGTGATCATTTCCCTCAGATTGCACCTTATTATACTTCAGAGTGAATGACAACATTATGAATCAATGGCTTTTCATTAGAAAATTGATAAACAGATAATGTTTCTAATTTCGTTCACTGTGGGTCTCCAAAAAAAGTCGGTTGAGTGAACTTGAGTCCATGCAACCTTGAGAATGCAGTAGTCTTGCAATTCGTACAAGCACCACGTATACATCATCTTTAAGTGAATTCCTATCCTCTAAACAGGAAAAGGTTTTCTTTATGGACGCTATTATAGACATAAAAGCCGGTTTCACTCCCTGGAAGACTAAACTTCTGTACTCAAGAGTCAAAGGTTAAAACAATGGGAAAATGTTATAATCAGTTGTAAACAACAAATAAACATACCTTTGAGCCGAGTAATCCTAAAAAATATGAAGAGACTCAGTACGTACTTATTGCAATATTCCAGGTAAAATTAAACTCCTCCGATTAAGGTTTGCAATCTTTATGAAAATATGTTACCTGAAAACACGATTTCTGAAACACTAACGTAATTTGAAACGCCTTCATAAAATATTACCAGTTAAAACTGAAATAATGCAAATTAATTTGCACTTTCACGGTACTTGTGTACCATGCAGCATTTTTAATGAAACTAAGTGCTGCTTGGATCATTTTTGCATAATTTAAGCAACACTAATGCCTTTAAAATACAATAATGCTGCCTGCATTATTAATGCAAGTTTACTTTTGAAAGACTGGAATATCAGAATTCTGTAATTCTACATACAACTAGAAACTAGAACTAAAAACACACCTGTAGTTTCTGTCTCCTGTAGTTTTTCTTGCTGGACAACTCATCTTATCATGTGACAAAAACACAAACGCCAGTCTGTTTCTACATATTGTTGACATACACATGAGATTTCTACACTGTATCCCCTACCCAAACAGCATGCAATTTCGCACTTAACTGGGTTTTATTGGAGCATGTACTTCACATAGAAGGTCGAGCATTTGCACAACTAGACATAGCACAAACCCCAAATACTCTAGTAACCATAATTAGTATGCTGGCAGGCAGACAAAAAGTCTGTGCCCTGTTATCAGAAACTTTGCATTTAAGCATCGATTAATGCCTCGACTAGCGCCCAGGCCACATTTACACATGCAGTGCAGTGACACTGGCAATGATTCTCTATTTATAGCCAGGGCCCGAGGCGCCCTTCGCACGCATCAACTTCAAGTTGTGGGGCTAGTCACTAGTGAAGAAGCTTTATGCCATAAAAACTGAGGATGGGAGCATTTTTAAAAGCATGCAAAAACGATAAGGCGGAATGGCACTCGTATCACTCAACCGTGGGCCAGGTTCACGATACCAGTACCAAGTGCTTGCATTAAAGATAGATCATTCAAGATAAAACAAACGTCAAATGTGTACCTGCAATAAACAGAGTAGATCGGCAATCACGTTCATCGCAGCAGCGGCAATTTCGACGTTCTTTTATCACGTCCTGATGCTTTTTCAAAAAAAAAAAAAAAATCGCCAACCGTCCAGTGTTCTTGAAACGTTCCAGACACTGCCCACCTTGCGTTCAAACCACCAATTTGAAAGGTGTGCTAAAAGCACGCGTGCAACTTGGCATCTGCCCACTTTTCAGTCCTCAACATCGTTGTTCGGATAAATTGCATCGTTGAATGCAACACGAACTGAATTAACGTCCGCCAAACGCAAATTTCACGCGTAAACGAAGAGAACAAACCATTTCGAGCTGTACCGATCTTCCCACTTTCTCTGTTACCGGTGAAAGTACGGTTGACTGCCGACAGGGGGCAGCACGGTATTGAAGGTTGCCTCATATTTCGGGTTTTGAATTACCCACGCAGCAGTTTATAGCAAATTTCAAGGCGACTTTTCACTTTCTCACGCTATTCATTAAATCTGAATTTCTTAAAATGTGACAAAATTCAGTTCCTGAACACTGGTAATTTTTAGTAGCATTTATTTTTAGTTGGATTTATAACATTTTCTTTTCTATTCTGAAAACTTCTACTCTGTAAATTTGGTTTGGGGAATTCTGCCTTTTTTGCCAAAATGTATACAGGGTGATTCAAAAACCTTCATTACATATGCAGGGTGTCCAGTAAATCCACTGGGAAAAATGCAAGGAATTCAATGTTCAACCCTTACATTTTCAAGAACCAGTTTCTAATAGTTAGCCCAATATTTTTCCAAAAAGTATGAACATTTTTTCTAAAGAATTTGAATTGGTGTTTAACAGGAATTTCAAACATAATTCCCCGGTTTCCAAGGTGATATCGCAGATTTTTAGGCACTTTACACTTTCCCAAGCTACATCCATTAAAGAATAATTTCTAAAAATGTGATAACATTTAGTTCTTGAATACTGATCTTTTTTTTTTTTTTGCCAACATTTATACAGGGTGATACAAAAATCTGTTTACATCTGAAGAATGTCCATTAAATATTCTGGGAAAAAAATCTATGCATATTTCTTGAATTTCAAGGCTCATCCATTAATTTTTCGAAGACCAGCTCAAAATAGTTATCCAAATATTTTTTGCAAAAAGTATGAAATTTTACTACAGAATTTGAAAATGTTGGTTTGTTTTTTTAAAAAGGGTTTTTAAATTGAAGCTGCTAGCTAGGTTTATTAATCAAAACAATTACCAATTTGTCACAGTTTTGCTATTATGAGCATGAGTATAACGAACATTTCAGTGGTTCACATAATAGTATTAATTGGTATACAAAATGAGGTTACTGACAATTCCATTGATTGCCTTATCAAATTTGTTAGAAAATGTAGATATGCGTTTACACATCTTTTGTGCTTTTCTAGTGACTCGGCCTGTATTATAATATTCTAAAAGTTGACCTATTGAAACTATTCGATATCTTTGATTTTTTTTAAATAATCTAGGCAAGGATGACTATTCTAGGTTTGTCATCAAACTTGTAAATAAAACCTCATTTACGAAATTTGGGTTGCAAATTTGGATAAATGTGTCAGATTTCAGACATTCAGATCAGTTTCAGCATGGTCATAAAACATTGTGGCATCGGTGTTGCTAAACATGTTTTGAAAACCAGCTTATTATGAGATAATCGACAAGGCATGGGTTACCATGGAGAATTCCATTGAGTATTTTGTGGTAAATATTTTAACTTATGAAAATACCAATAAGAACAGCGGAATTTATTTTCGTTTTCATTATCCATATTAAATAGGTCGTTGAAAACCGTTAGAGAGCTATCGGTCAACGCCATCTTATTGTTATTTTTTTTTAAAAGCAGACATTAATCAATAGATGTCACTACAAGTCAACTGACAACCACCTACAGCGCCATCTATAGGTCTCAATAAGCAGTGTAAATGGCTTTGAACGGTGGCGCCATCTGAATTCAGCACACACAAAATCAATAAATGCATTTGAAAACACCCTGAGTTTTGGAATGACTGACTCTTCAACTGGATGATCCTGCAGATTTTAAAAACAAGAAAATTTTGGAAAATAAAAAATTAGGAAGTAAACCATGTCCATTTTTTACAATTGCTTAATTCTGGAGAAATAATGTCCTTATGCTTCATGTAATGCTCAACTTTTCCACCAAGAACCCATCTTGGCATCTACAGAAAACCTTATTTTTTAAACAAATATAACACCTGCTTCAAAATGATTAAGATGCACAAAGTTCATAAAATCAAGCTGTATTCTTGAAATTCCCACGAGCGCAACATTTTGGTATTTTGTTTTAGCTCAACATGCAAATATTATTTCCTTATAACATAAAACCTTTTTTTCTTCTTCTTCTGTGTTGTAATAATTTCAGGGTTTCAGTATTCGCGGGGCGTATTGAGTACATATTTTAATTTTACAGACTTTTTCGAAGAAAAGCTTATGGAATACCTTTAGGATTTAAATAACAGGATAATGGGTTTATTATAAAAAAGCTTCCCTTGTAACAATTTAAAATGCTGAATTCGAAAAGCAATGCGGAAATAATACCGCTATGTTGTAACAAAAAGAATTGTTATTGATGCACAAGTTAACGTGCCTAAGGATTATTAATGATGTTAGTTTTTAGCCTGAGAACAATGCTCAATTAAACATTCTCCAAAAGGTATCATCATAAATTACATGATCAAAACTCAAAACATTTTATACAAACATATTTTTTTCGATGAAATTTAGCTAAGTGTATTCGATCTTACCTTAAAATTGGTGCTTTTGTGACAAAGTCAATGTAATGTATGATATTCCTACCTATGGGTACCAATTGTAACAATCCAACCTTGTTAAATTATCAATTGGTCTTAAGGTGAATCACAACCCTATCACCTTCAATGGGTGAAATTTTAAAACACAATTCCAGCCAAACAAAAAGAGA
>JAQGAE010005716.1:0-10934 GCA_034696685.1 Julus scandinavius
ACCAAAGGAGCTTCATTGGAAGCAAATAACTTTCACAATCAACTATAGAATAGATCCTGTGAAGTATAGTTATTAACTAAAAACTGTTCGGCGATGGTAGGTCAATACAGACGGTGAAGCACCGGCTTACTGGTGACCACAACGATAATGTCATCCTAAAAACTTCAAATTTACAAGAGAACAGATTTCTGCAGCGTATATGTACTTAAAAGTATAAATTGGAAATTAAGGCGTTGCAACAAAATATCTAGTTAAGTCGAATATTTGGAATTTTATCTGATTATTAGTCGAACCTGATGTCAGGCTATACATTGTGACGATTTGGGTCACATGACAGCTTACACGTGACGTGTTCGAAATGGGCGTGTCTTATATCCAGTTTTTATGAGAATATGAAGGATGTCACGGATTGAGAACTATGGGCGTCATTTTGCTGTGGGGCATTTCGAGTTGGCCCACAAAAAATGGAACACTTGACTTTTGTTCAGTTGCAATGAAGATTTGCGCAGCCAACAAACACAACTTTATATTAGAATAAATGTAATTCGACTGAATTAAAAAATAAAGCCCAATAAAAATGTTATCATATAGTACCAGGGCCAATTTAGCGCTTTTGAAGGGTATTGTCCCACTTGGCCTATACAACCAAGGTTAGGTTAGGCAAAAAATTATCGCGAAAAAGTAACTTGTAATATAATGAGTCGGCAAAGTGGTCCCAAACCTCTTTAAGTATATTAAATTTGGACATGGCAACAGCGCTTCTAGGGCATTTGTTTTAAAAAAGCACCCATCGGAATAAAGAAGTATCCGTATGGAAACATAAAAAGCATATGTCTGGAGCACTGAAATATTATTACGTCATACAAATAAAAGGCGACGGAAGTCTCCTTTTTTTTTCATTTTGATCATGCATCAGCTTTTGAGCGAACGAAGTCTATAACCCATAAAAATAACAGGCGAGCCTTTTATTATTTGTTCGCGATGGATAGACATAAACTTCATTTATAGTAATATTTCCTTCCTATCCCTCCTTCCATTAAGCCCCGGGCTAAATTCAAGGGCTAAAACACCTTCATACTATCTATCCCAGCGACATAACACAAATGAAACAAATGTTTTCCCTCCCTCGCACAACGGTTGTGTTTAACGGAGAGACGGATTAATGGGTGCTAAGGAGCATCCTCAACAATTTCGGGATGGAAACACGGACTAGTGACCCCTTAGAATGCCACTTCTGACCCATTTTGAGAGCTTTTACGAGGTTGCCATGGCGACGAGGGCCAGCTTTATGACGGGCTCGTTTCAATATTCCCCCTATACACATCATTTTCGATCCATTTTTCTCTCTTCATAATTAGTCGCGCGAGTGAAGGATTGTTTGGCAAATTGGCCAAGTTCCTCTCTGAAAAGTTAAATGGCTCACGTGACGATGCAAATATTCGAAAAAGCGTTCTTTTGGCAAGTTTCCACGTTGCACCATTCGTTGGCTATAGCGTAATCGTGGATGTAACGTCATGTTGTAATCGACAAATAGCTATACATTTATCATAGAATAGTGGAACCTGCTAGCATTTTTAATCAATAGCAACATATTTCCACATTCTATTCAAATATTTTATACAGCAACACTTGCTATTACCCAAGTTTCAAAAAAGTGCATGATTTGCTATTTTTGCTTTTACACTATTGTATACTTAATAATTTATAAATTCTGCTCAATTATTGATTGGGAATTTTTTCCTTTTAAAATGGATTACACAAATATAGACGTGCATTGCCTATTAGAATGAAAATACACTCTTTGATATAGGGCACTCATAACTGTGTAACAAAATTGTCGGCATCTCAATATTGCTTTGATACATTAATTGATATTTAGTTAAATATGAATGTGTATACTGGCTGATACTGGAAGAGAGAAATTTCCTTTTGCAACACAACTGTTCATTACTTGAAGCAGTCAAATTATCCAGGATTTTATCGAGTTATTCTCTCTATTTTTCTTAATGAAATATGAACACAAAAAAACAGATACATGTATGTTGAAAATATACAATTTGCATACCCAGCCATTAAATAACCATAATAAGCAAGCAAAAAGGCATCTGGATTCTGCATGAAGCCTTTATTGCATATAGGAAAACCAGTATAAGAAAGGATAACTGTTATGGTGCCAACCCGGTGCCCTATATGTTCCGCATAACTGAAAGTATCATCCCTATCTCCAGAAACCAGAGCGCCGTTGAAGCAGCATTCCTATCAAGAGATAGCAGTCAATATTGACAAAAAGCTTGTCAATAGATCTATCGACGCATGTCTGCTATTGAGAGATAAGCGCCCATGTAGAACGCTACAGGATGTCCATAAACTCCAGGAATCTTTGTTTTAGCAAAACACGCCACTACGTATAATCCTCACATTGTGATTTTTTTAATCAAGGATTAATTACTATTGTGGTCGACTTTGCAAAAAGATTAAAACATGAAACTATTGAACACGTACTGTTTAGCATGATACTGACTCGAACAGTGTTTCAGAATCAAGAACAACATTTAAAATATAAATGGATACAACCATCAACATGAAATTCAAAAACCACAATGAGTGAACTACAGCTGTATATGTATGCAACTGCAACTTTCATCATGGATTTTCCTTTGTCTTTCATGTGTGGATAGAATACAAAATTAGAGAAAAGTCTCCATTATTCTACCTTTTGTATTATTAATCAGCATATCCGCAAAGGTACAATTCGTTCTCCTCTCACCAGAGGTCAACATTCCTACATGTCGGTCTCAACGGAGACTAAAAGTTGCCAGCAACATTACCGTTATATGTGAATGCAGCATTTTAGTTTGAAACAGCTGCCCAAAAACATGATGAAAATTTCCACAATGATGGAAAGTGTTATAGGGGGAAGGGAGAAAAGCAGAAGAAAAAGTCATTCAAGGGAGGAGATAAAGGTTGGACAAAAATGAGGTAATTGACTGGCAGGACACTTCATAAACACATTCTCATTAAGGGTTGGTCATCATTGGGGGTAAGAGATGTGCAGACAGTGCAGTAACAATTGCAGCCTGGTAAAGTAGCTGAAGACGAAGTCAAGGAAATCATGATGGGGGGGATGAGACGAATGGAAAGAGGGGATTTATATGTGCACAAAGAAGATTAGGGGGAAAGGGAGACAGTCGGTGGTTCGCCAAAATGTCAAAAACAATCGTCGCATGGCTTCTCTGAAACAGTCGCTGCCCATTAAGACTACAATCAATAATCGTATTTTGCACCAAACGCACAGAAGTAATTAGCCAGAGAAACATTTTAACACTGTAGCAGAAGCAGCAATACCCAAAATGGGAGGGTGCAAAAGAGGTGGACTGAATTATGCTCTGAGCACCATGTAGGGGTAAATCCAATGTTCAATAAGTAAGAAGCCAATTTCATGTGCTGATGGGGGGAAAATAACTTTGCTAAAATCAGCAATGACGACATCTGGAGACAAAGGACGCGACCATGTTGGAAATACTAAGATAACTGTTAATGCTTCATTAAGAGCTGCTGAACCTTTTACAGGTGCTTATTCCAGTTCAGCATCTCCTCATCGTGTTTTCCAAGATGGCCTCCATTGAAGTATACAAAAACATGGAAAGTACCCATATTGGAAATGTCACGCTTCAAATGATAAATCTCGTACTAAGTATAAGGTGCTGAACTGGGATAATGCTAATCATTGAATGTAACCATATCTACATGAAACAGCAGAACGAGTTTTATTAAACCAGTATACATTTTAATGGTTACCAAAATGCTTCATTTTCTATATATTGGCACATCTCAAAATAGTTTCCGTTCAATTGGTGTAAAATCTTCTCCTTAAGCTCTTCTATTTTAACTTGTTGCTATATATTTTTCCCATTTCAGAAATATTCTGACATTCGTTTTTGCAACTAATAATAATATATTTTTTTTTTCTTCCTTTGTATTTAAGTGCATTTCACAGTCAACTTGGATAGAGGAAAATGTAAATTATGCAGCCTAGAATCTCTCCTAAATGCTAATGCCGAATTAGGGGGACTCTTTTCAAGAGAGTACTGCATCATTCTTTGGCTTTACTTCCTAACAGCGGGATTAAATTGAGACGTAAACAAATGTTGAATTTTTTTGTCTTTTCATTCGTATAGCCTATGTGCAACACGCTGACATCTTAATTATCTGAACGGTTCAGGGTTAAGGGTTTCGCAAACACAGAAGAGAGCGTTGTAAACGAGGATAGATGAGGTCATGATTCCAGCAAAAATATTTTATTGATTAAATTTTATTTCGTTCACTTTTTCTTTGCAGTTTTCCAATACTGAAAGCAACTCGTTAGATCCCAAAAAGTAACTCTTGATTTAAAATTTTACACAGAAAATGTCGGTTATTTGAGACACCGGTTAATCGGGTCAGATGCTTATTTGTGATCCAAATCCTACCGGGAAAAAAATCAACAGCTTTAAATGTGAGGCAAGCCAAAGAAGACTGTATAGGCCTAAACAATTTTAAGCATGTTGAATGTTACAATGCAAATTAAGATGTAATTTATCTCAATTATCCGAAATGCTATTAATATCATGGTAGTTTATAATAAAGAGTCTTTAAATAAATTTCCAGTTAATGAAAATAATTCATAAAAGACTTACGTTTCATATTTTCATAACTCAAGAGTGAAATTCAAACATTGCAATTATTATACGCTTAAAATATACCATTTAGTCCATATGCAATACGAGCAGGAGATAACTAAACACTAATTTTCATTCAGAAAACCTATTTTAATTGTGTTGCAATTACAGTAAAGAAAAGCAATGATTAAAGTTAGAACTCAAAGTCAATTCAATTATAATTACTTAATCTTCTTAATAATACGGGACCTAATTTAAGCTTTTTTTTATTTTTTTATTTTATTCAAATATCAGCTATCCAACTTCAATTAACTCATTTATTATCCTAGTGCAATGTATGCATGTCCGTGTTAAGGTAATGGCAAAGAAAATTTCACGAATTTAATTAGAAGAGATTAGAGAGAGTTGTTACATTGTCGAATGAAGATGAATGTAACGCAGTATACACGAAAGATATAAAAGTGACAGCGTTTTCAATTAAAATCTACTAATTAAGTCAGTCGATAAAATGCACTTGCGGATGGCGCGTTGAACAATTTAAGAAATATTGTGTTTCGAAAAGTGGGTTCCGACAAAGTGCTCAATTTAGCGGATTAAATTTACATATGCTTGAAAAGAGAAAGTGAATTTTAGATAGTTGCTGACTAAAAGGACTGGAAGCTGGATATTTTGCATAAAACATAATAAAAAAATGCGTTCACGTTAGAATGTTCCTTCAGATAACACTGGCAGTATAAAGGAACGTTGGCTTGATTTAGAATATATATATATACTGTAAACAAATACATAAATTATATGTTATATATAATTAAAACTTAAGAAAGTAGGTTAAGGGCATTTCGAAACAACAAAATTTTAGAAAAAAATAATAAATAAACCGAGCTTATAGGAGAAAACTTAAAGAATAGAGAAAGATGCAAGAAGATTTTTATTTTTCGTTGCCTGCTTTGAATTTTTTATGTTGATATTTCAACAAAAAATGCCTCGTGAATAAAAAAATTACAGTAATAATATTACTGCTTATAACTTCTATCTAGCACTTCATACGTCTATTCTCTACGAGATAGTGAGAAAAAAATACAGAATAGAATTTCCTAAACAGAACTCAGAAAACAGATATCGGCATAAATGTCCAGCTATGTCTAATTTCTGGTCTAGACATATATTGAATAAGACATATGCATGCATGTTCAGTGCCATATGTTTGTTTTTCTGGGTTTTTTTCCAGCCATGTTATCTAAAAGTTTTTTTGCAGCAATTCAGATTACCTTTCAAACCACCCAAACAAAGCATTTTTTTTATGAAATTCTGCAAAATCCCAATAATACATGAGGCTCATATATACATAATCCTTAACAAACATTAATATGCGCAATACGATCCCCCAAAGTACTGATAAATTCAAATAAAATGTTATATAACTACAAAAGACAATAAGTTGGCGTAAGTTTGTCAAGTATAAACACTGTCTCATTATAAAGCAAATACAAAATACCTTTGCAACTATATCCATCTTTAGAGAGTATATATCCGTGTCGACATCCACATTCAAAGGTCCCATCATGTAAATCGAAACACGTCTGTTCACAAGGATTCTTCTCCGTACAACTTCCTATTAAAGAAAAGAAAAACAATCAGGCAAGACAGACAACCAGAACTATAGTCAAGTACATGTATCTTTGAGAAATAAGACTGTCAGTAACCAATGTCACTATCATTCAGTTTATTTAATTTGTAGAGCATGTCCTTATGAAAATGTATGTGTTTTCAAGTTTTAAACTTTTACCCAAATCTTTAATAAGCATACGTCAGTATAAAGTTTAACTTCCCTGTTATGGTTATTTTTATGAACAAATTTTCAAGTAAAAATACTGAAATTTAGATCCGTTAGTAAGACAAGGAAGATCATCCTAAAACTGAATGAAATTTTACAAAAGATGGGGTACGATATTTGGTGTGAATAAGACTGGCTAAGGTCCTTATAAACCGTTAAATCCAATTTTTGCAAGTACAGAATTTGGTAGTTAAAATTCTTACAAAGGTCTGTAGAAATCTCTTTTCCAATGAATTTTGCCGCTAGACGTCTCTGTGCGAAAACGTGCTGGATTAAAGCAGGTTTCATTGTCGATTATAAACGCATAAGATCCGTCCCCGGACGGATTTGGTCCTCAATCATACTGTTCATACATCCCAAACGTTGCACCGATAGCAATTATCGTTTATTACTGCCGCCTTCACGATTTTTCCCAGCTTAATGATCCACTTCTTCGTTATGAGTACAAACCCCATCCGTTTTATTTGAACTTTCCAAAAAATACGCCATAAGGCAAACCCGTGTGCCATAAATTGCGCGAGCTGCTACGCTGACATACGTTCCTCTTAATATAAAATGAAAATGAAACGGGCCAGGTAGTAATCCCCCCAAAATGCCATCTTACAACAATGGCCCTCTTCTTCAACTTTAAATTCCCATTGAGTGGGGTTGCCATGGAGACCGGGTGGCCCTTACGACCGCATTATCACGCCGAAAAGACGATTTGATATACACAACATCGTATGATAAAAAGACAGACAACTGCATCAATTGAGAAAAAGAAGCGAGAGAGAGAGGGGCTTTTTGCCCTCCACCAATGAAAAATGAATAGATTTTTTAGGGTCACCAGTGTAGGCTAAGCATAAAAAAAAAGTTTCAAGTTTGAGGACACGGTAAACGCGGGTGGGTGGCACAAGCTAAAAACATGGTGACAATAAAGAATAACAGCGGCCTCACTTTTCAACTAAAATTGCTTTTTAGATTGTTATGAGCCGCCATAAATTGCAAACTCAACAACAAGTTACGCCCTGAAATTACTTAAAAATGAAAGACCGGCACTTTTCCAATATGATTTTTTGATGCTTCTAAAACGACTGAGGATGGAAGCGTCTCAAAGCATGTAGAGAAAGGCTTACAAACAAAGAAATAAGCTGGTAAACCGAGGATGAAAAGCACATTCCACCATATGGAAGTCTGGCAGAGTAATGCGGCTAAAACTCATGAGAATTGAATTATGGTTGTTGGCGAGTTTGTAGAAAACATCAAAATCCTTTTCGATTTACGTTGTCATCGAATGCCCGCCATTGTTGGAATGTTTACATGTTCATAGATGTCATATTTTTCTCTATACTAATTAGCCTTGGTGGCGTGTATAGGAGCCTTTAGAAAAGTTTCACATGTATTTAGCATTATTCCTAGGCAAAATATAGTATCTATATATGTATGCAATAGAATAAATTGGATGAGACGTACATTGCCGACAGCACATTTCGCCGACTCGTATTATATTCCATTGTACAATAATACCACTTAATTTATGGTAATTTTACTACCTAACTAAACCAATCTAAGCAGTAGGGCAATGTGTCGGTGAAATCCTGTCGGCGAAGTGGGTCGATACCATGACTGCCGTAAAAATGTAATGAATAAGATCCATACGTCACCAGGGGGCGCGGAGCTCCATCCCCTTTTTTTTTTAATAAATCAAGCACATTCTAAACCAATTTTTTTTAATTTTAAAGCTAATATTCCCATAAATAAGCAACCAGCTAGGTCTAAACCTATAATTTTCCATATAAACACACATTAATTTTTTCATTTAAATTCGTTTTTATAAATTTTACCATTACACCAAATTTTTAAATTATTGTTATGTTTATGTTTAAAGTTTATTTTAAACACTATATTAAATACCATATAAATATTAACTAATAGTCACTTTTTTTTTTTTGTTACAGACATATGCAAATTTGAGTGAAGCTATAATTCTAAATAATTACCAAGGGGCTCCATGGTATCGCTGAATGTTCTTCCCCTATTTGTTAACACAATTTCCATCTGGTTTCAGTGAATAAGGGAGCGTGATCGAGTGACAATTGGAAAGAATTGGAAAATGGGAGACTCGAGGGAAAAATGGGAGATTGGTATACAAAATCGCTAGAGACTGTACAAGCTTTTACACGAGTCCATTCCAAGAAGGATTGTTATGGCTGTATGTATAGAAGTGAAAAGATGATCCAACACCATATGCGGAGCTGCAACAATTTTGTTGTCTACCCCCTATTTTGTGATCAAATTTTCTTGAAAAATCGATTTTGTTATTTAAAACTTATCCGCCAAACTCTTTTTACCGCATGTCCCGACTGTTTGCGAGCATAGAATAGTCGCAACATAAATTTCAGACACACAGTCTGAAGCTAGTCATCTCCACCAAGGCTAACCAAAAGCTTTTACTAGCCAACAAAACGTGCTGAAATATGGAAAGGGCTTAGAATTTGAGAAATAAGCACGTTGCGCACGAAGTCTGCTCAATTAAGAAATTAAGCAGTGTCTGGAACGGATATTTGCCTTCACCACGACATTGTTTATCGCGATATAAATCCGTCCTCTTGCAGCCACAAAGCATTCGTTCCAAACAGAAAATTCCATCTAATTAATGCAAGGAACCTCCTTTGCTCAACGCCGTTGTCAGCGGATTAATGTTCCTTTCGTGGTTTTAATTCGGCGATTCAGCTAACCAGATCACAGTTCTGCATTAACACTTGCCTCTGGCGTGCCTTAATAAGACACCAATCTCCAATAACGTGGCTCTGCACCGAAATCTAGGGTAGGCACACCCGAGGCGATGGTTTCCAAACATCAGCCATAATAACCAATTACCGATACACTGCGGAGCAAACAAGAAATCCAACAGCTGTTCCTAGCACACTTTCTGCATCTCGGCGCATTAAAAAAAATTAATGTTCCCATTAAAAACGTGTTAAATGTTATATTTGCATAATATGGTTAATGCGGTAACCTCTAAAAACTGGTTCAATGATGTTTACGATTTTCTTCAAACGACTCAACCCCCATGTGGGGAAGGATTGCAATGCACGAGTATTGTCTCTGTCCCAAGTAATAAAAATGCAAACATACAATAGAAGGGCTTAAGATATGCAAGAATATATCATGTGGTTACCGGTAATGTCATTACTATGCTATTCCTTGCTTAATCAAGATTTGATGCCACAACATCTCTTTAGATACCTTCTCCAACATATAGTCATTAGTGATACCGGATAGGTACATGACAATAATTTACATCATTACAATTTTTCTTAATATTTACAGTACATGAAGGAGAATCCATGGACCCTCTGCCATTGCTTAGACAACATCATGTGTACTGTTTAATTTTCAACTTAATCCAAGACAGCATAGACCATTTAGAAAATGAATGGAAAATGAACTAAAACTCACTGTTCTGAAGGCTGACATTAACTATCTGCTTTTACTCCTTGGAATTCAACTGTACATGTAGTAAACTTGTCAAGAAATTATCAATGCGAATTGTTTATTCTCAAACAACATGCCAGGGTCTTAAAACAAATTACTTTAGTATTTACTCCATGTCTTTAGCCGAGTTAAGCATTTTAAATTCTAAAATGAGGTTATATTCTGCCTGAAGAACGGAAACGCACTTAAGTAAAATAAATTAAAGCTCGGCAAATTGAAAACTTAGCAGGTAATAAATAAATGAATAAAAAATAAACTGAAATTGCATTCTGGGCATATATATATTTGCGTATACGTTTTAACATTTGCCACGATCTTGTTTTTTCAAACTACTCAGAGATGTCATAACTATGGCAAACAACCCAAGGGCACTTTCACATAGGAATAAAAAACGTTAAATTGAATATGTAAGTTTTGGCGTATAAGAGATTTGAAAAAGAGATTAAGGATCTCGAATGACAAATGCATTCGAACACAATTCCACACAATGGATACAATTACAATAAGATAAATCCATATTATCTCTACGGCTTATTTTCAATTTCAATTCAACTTCGAATGACAAAACAGAGGATTCAACACCTCTGCCATTGATCTGGAGGATAAATAGAAAAACAGCAGTTAAAGTTGAACAACGTACATACGTGTATTTTCTGCTAAGAAATATACACGAATTCTTAATATTAATTACTCTATACAAACTCTGATTATGTAAAACGAACAAAAAATTAAAATAATAACGCCATATTTTACATCTGAACAATTTTCTACCACAATGTTAAAGTTATCTGAAGATATTGATCTGAAGACTTATTTTCAAGTTAAAACCATTCACAGGCGTTTAAATAACAATAGATATGGAGAAATTCCTAGCTGCATGACTCATGAGTTGGGTGTGAATTCATACAATGAATTCCGAATCACCCTGAAAGATACTCTCTTCAATCTGACGTTGTTTGTTTAAG
>JAQGAE010005717.1:0-10933 GCA_034696685.1 Julus scandinavius
AAAATTTAACCATAATATTAATATTTGTAGCAGTAGGTACAACTGATACGATTCATGGTTTTATTGATTTTTATTTTTTGTTATTTGCTCTTAATTCCTGTATATTTATCAAAGATCAAAGTTTTGATAGGTTTAATAATTTAGATTTTCCACACAAACACGTAAATGTTATTGTTTTATATCACTAAATAATACTATTAAATACTAAGTGTCCAATAATACTAGAATTACTATTTAAAACTTTTTAGTATCATTAAATACTACTTTCTATTTACATATTTTATAACTGTCTTAGCTGTCATATATTGTTGTATATTTTTTGTATTTGCAGTACTATTTTTTTAGTATTTCGTTGTAATATTTTTTAGTTATTTATACATAAGTCTTAGTTGCCATATATTGCAGTATGTTTTATTTTTTTTCAGTACTATTTATTAGTATTTGTAGTTATTTATACTATTCATAACATTTCCTAATAATGCAAAATATTTTAGTACCATTTTTAGTTTTGTAGGACTATTTTCAAATTATTCATAATATCTTTATTTGTCATATATTGCAGTTTATTTTAAAGTTTTTTTCACCACTATTTATTAGTATTTGTAGTACTATTTTTCATACTATTTATTACATTTCATAATATTGCTGTATATTTTTCAAGTATTTGTAGTAATATTTTTAGTATTTTTAGTACCATTTTGTGATTTTTTTTTAGTATTTTGTAGTACTATTTTCAATACTATATTTTTAGTACTATTTTTAGTTTTGTAGGACTATTTTCTAATTATTCACAATATCTATACTATGTGGTACCATATTTTTCTGTTTCTAAAATGTTCCTATTTTGCTTAATTGCAGGCCTTTAGTGACGTCACATCGGAATGTTGGCGTTTGTGAGTTGGTCCACCGGATGTCGCCACCGTCGCAGAGCATCCTTCTGCCTTTGGATGTGTGTGTGTGTGTTTAGTTTCACTTGAGTCCGCGATGTCTTTGGATGTGGTTCGCCCTCAGGAGTATTACTAACAATCGCAGGATTTAATAAGAAATTCAACAGAGGATTTTTGTGCCCAACTTCCGACTTCTGCTCAAAACTGCTCAAACTGCTCACATTGAAAACGACTGACGAAATTGGACTGAAGCCAAGTCACGTAAGTCACATTTTTCTTTTTACTTAACACACATTTATCATCTTGTGTTTTTACGTGAACGTGTCGTAAACGAGGTAAAGATTCACACCTACATCTGCTCAACTGCTCAGGTGCTCAACTGCTCAATTGTTAAGGTGCTTTACTGATAGTGATTTGCATCTTAATAAATGGCCCTTCTGCAATTTTCATATTGGGTAGAGGGTTAACTTTGATTAACTCCTCAGGTGCTCAACTGCTCAACTGCTCAGGTGCTCAACTGCTCAACTGCTCAGGTGCTCAACTGCTCAACTGCTCAGGTGCTCAACTGCTCAATTGTTAAGGTGCTTTACTGATAGTGCTTTGCATCTTAATAAATTGCACTTCTGCAATTTTCATATTGGGTAGAGGGTTAACTTCTGATTAACTTTCCAGGTGATTAACCACTAAGGTTTTATGGTGCTCAACCGCTTAGGTTTTATGGTGCTCAACCGCTTAGGTGTTGCGGTGCTCAACTGCTCAATTGTGAAGATGCTCTGTTGATAGTGATATAAGTTACCATGAGTAAATTGTGAAAACATTTTAATAAATAACACCTTTGGATTTACATATTGGGTGCATGGTCAATTTCTGCTCAACTGCTCATGTGCTCAACCGCTCAGGTACTCTACTGATAGTGATATTGGTTACCATAGCCAAACTATGCTGAATTATGCATTTTGCATTTTGAGAAATAGCTCTTATTGAATTTTCATATTGGGTGGATAGTTAACGTCTGCTCGACTGCTCAGGTGCTCAACCGCTCAGGTGTTAAGGTACTCAACTGACAGTGTTATATATTACCATAAGTAAATCGCTGAAATTTACAATTTTATAAATTACACCTATGGAATTCTCATATTGAGTGGTTCAGGTACTTGGATGTTGGGTGGATGGCTAACTTCTGCTCAACTGCTTAGGTGCCTAACCGCCCGTTAATGCGATGGTTAGTGGGAATGGTTAAGGCTAATAGTAGCTTAACGATCCGTTAAAATATTTTAGCACAGTAGTAAATTAATATTTCGATAAACTATTGAGTTTAATTACTTTTAGGTAACTCAAATACTATAAAATAAAGGGACATTTGATCGTCGTTTAACGGCTTGTTAGGAAAACAAGATCCATATTTTAACCGGTTAACTGAGGCTAACCCTCTCGTTTTCTTCCTTCACAAATCCGTGATGGATTTTCTTGAAAAATCTATTGTAGACATTTTCATATAAATGGGAATTTTTGCTTAAATTTATTGGATACTCGTGTATATTATTCATCCTACCCATTTATCATTCGGTGATATCAAAATATGTTCTACTATTTCTAGAACTATAGAAGATTATTTATAGATGAGTTATATAAATCATACATTAAACACCTAAATATTAAAAAGTATGAAAAACATAAATTTTGCAATAATCTTTAGTTACCCCGAAAGTTGGCAATCACTGATAGCATACGTGCTATGCAGTGAAGCACTGCCTTTATTTTTATTTTTTGAAGCATATGCTCAAATTTATTAGTTTATTTTAATATTACTTACAGATGAGTTCTATAAATCGAAAATTAAACACCTAATTATTAAGAAAAGGTATGAAAAATGTAAAATTTGCAAAAAATCTTTGTGTACCCCTGAAAGTTGGCAATCACTAATTGCGCATGTGCTATGTAGTGAAACACTGCCTTTATTTTTATTTTTTGAAGCAAATGCTCAAATTTATTAGTTTCTTCCAATATTACTTACAGATGAGTTCTATAAATCAAAAATTAAACATTTAATTATTAAGAAAAGGTATGAAAAATGTAAAATTTGCAAAAAAATCCTTATTTACCCCTGAACGTTGGCAATCACTAATTGCGCATGTGCTATGTAGTGAAACACTGCCCCTAGTTTGACTTTTTTTGAAGCATATGCTCAAATTTACGAGTATATTCCAATAATATTTTGATTAAGAATCTTAATTAGCTCATGTTGAGGTTTAAGGGTCATCTTTCAGCATTAAAAAAAAAAGGTACTATGAAGTTATCGGGCCTCAATTTACAGAGGCTATGTATACAATGTCAGATCGGATCCATCATACTGACCTAACCTAAACACCATAAAACTGGGCCCATTTTTACGTTTTTCTGTACTTTGAAATATCGGTTTTAAAATTGGATTTTACCTGACAGTAAAATTTCAAGGACCCATGATCGGTGGTTGGGTCCATTCCTGCATCAATTGTATTCTTAAGGATGCCCCATCTCCTTTAAAGAATGTTTTTCCATGACTTAGTGCGCATGCTCCGCAACTAGCCTGGAATTTTTGACCGTGTCCATGAGAAGTTAATAAAAGCAATTAGTAGGTGTCATAAAGGCAGATAATAAAAACATCCATCGATGAAAATAAAGCTTTAATTAAGAGAATATCAACGTTTATAGTTTTATCCTCGATCTGAAAAGCCTTTTGGAATCCCCCGGGGATTAATAGAGATCGCCTTTTCACAAACTAATGCATTTTTACTCCTACTGAAAGTCACAATTTTTCCATAAATTTCAGCTCACTTGAACGTTATTACTTTTAGCAAAATAAATTACTGGACGCTACCGGAAGTGCATTTAGCTGGACTCTAGATATACACTGTGAGTCATAAAAAGGTAGAACCCAATACAAAAATCACAACTTCGATTTAAATGAAATTTAGCACTTACATAGAACAATAGTGTAGGAATAAAAATTAATTATAAAATGTGAAAATGTTTTCTGGTGGCCTTTACGCGAGCCTGGAGTCTTAACGCGTAATACTTTGATCGACGACTCGGTTATACGCGAGTCGAGTTCAATCCAAGTTTTTTAATTCGTAGTTTCGAGTCTTCGATATTATTAATCTTCGATTTGTAAACCTTTTCCTGGAGAATTTTCCAAATTTTGTACTCCACTGGATTGGAGTTCGGACTGGTTCGGTCCGATGAACCGGGCATTTCCCGTTGCAGCGATTCAACCGTTTCTTGACCGAGTCTTGTTGAAACATGAAAAATCCTAGATTTGTGGCATGTCTAGACAAGTTTTTTTGTTTGTACACTATTGTTCTATGTAAGTGCTAAATTTCATTTAAATTGAAGCATTTTTCACAAAGTTGTGATTTTTTTTATCGGGTTCTACTTTTTTATGACTCAGTGTTTATGCATTAATTTACTTTACCCATATGTCTTTACCTCGCATGTTCGTGTCAAACATGTTTTTACTATGTAATTGGCTTCCAATATGTTATCCATATCCACGTGCACATGTTTTGCACATGTTTGGCACAACATGTTCTTGCTTTCTAAAATCATATCAGAATTCAGGAAAACTTATTGTTGAAATTTTGAAAATTTCCCTAAAATACAAAAACCAATTTCTTTTTATAGTATTTTCATGGCATTTCCATGGTTAATATGAAAAAGCGAAGATAACATGTTGATATAATAATCCAGTCTAATACCAGCCACATAAATGGGGCATGTATTGTCACCATCAATATGGCGACTAAAGATACGCAGATTAGTTTTAATCCCTAGAGAAGGATAAAAAATGCATCTCACAAATCGTATTAAATGAAACGAAATCCAGTGAAACGGAAGTTGCGATGGAGACGCCTAAAATAATTACATGTGATGTTTTGATGTGGCGATTCAAACTGACCGACGTCCAGTTTGATTTTAGTTTTCCATCTTCAATGACATGATCATTACAAAGCGCAATTAATCTCATTTTGGGAAAATGCACTCTAGGACAATTTAATCAAAATTGGGCTACAGGTTCATTAAAACACGCCTTTTAACTCTCGCGAGTACTCTCGATGTCTACTCTGAGATGAATGTCCATTTCAGATTTCATTTCAATGCCTACTCGCAAATGGTTGTCCATTTGAGATTTACTCTCGTGAATTACTCTCGATGACTGCTCTCAGATGTTGTCCATTTGTGATTCTCATGTTTTGCTCTCGATGGCTACTCGCAGATTTTTGTTTATTTGAGATTCTTTCAATTGCTACTCGCAGATGGTTGTTCATTTGAGATTTACTCTCGTGAATTACTCTCGATGACTGCTCTCAGATTTTGTCCATTTGTGATTCTCATGTCTTGCTCTCGATGGCTACTCGCAGATTTTGTTCCATTTGAGATTCTTTCAATGGCTACTCTCAGATAGTTCATGGTTGTCCATTTGAGATTATCTCTCATGATTACTCTCGATTGCAAATCTAAGATAGTTCTCGGTTGTTCATTTAAAATTCTCTCGATGGCTACTCTCAGATAGTTCATGGTTGTCCATTTGAGATTATCTCTCATAACTTACTCTCGATTGCTAATCTCAGATAGTTCTTGGTTGTTCATTTGAGATTCTCTCGATGGCTTCATGGTTCTCCATTTGAGATTCTCTCGATGGCTACTCTCAGATAGTTCATGGTTGTCCATTAGAGATTATCTCTCATGACTTACTCTCGATTGTTAATCTCAGCTGGTTGTCCATTTGAGCTGATTGTGCTATCGCGAGTACATCTCGTCAAAAAACTCTCAAAAACGTGTCCAAAAATGCTCTACAAATGCTCTGAAAATCGGTATTTTGTTAAATGATATCGGAGAGGTCAGGGCTTACTTGTCCACTCGCAATAATATTCGAACAAGAGAGCTCTCATAAAACTACTCTCAAAGATATGTCCTGAAGAATGTGAATCTCCAAATGACTGAAAAAGCACAATTGAACCCCACTCAAGACATTTGAAGTGGACGAAACGATGACTGGCCCAAAGTTAACCCCCACTGGAATCTAAAGTCCGAAATCAGTGTAAATGCAGGCACATTTTACGATTTATTGATTGTTTCTACAATTGTGCCCCTAGTGTTTCTCTAGGTACATATTACTTCCACAAAGATTTAGTAGCAGCAGGTGGTCAAATGGGCATTTAAAGGCCTCTCGCTGTTTGCCAAGTCCATCTCAGCAAGGGGCCGCAATTAATGTCGATGACAAGTCCATTTTGTAGAAAACAGATAAACATTAATACATGTACATACAGATGTGAAATGTGTTTTAGAAGGGCATGGCCTACTCGAGAGGCAAAATCTCGAGTGTAAAAAATCTCGACAAGTATATCATCCAATAAATCAAAACTTGTGAGATTTATGTCTTCAGGTATATGGTGTTCAACTCGCCATTTGGTTAGGTTAGGTTAGTTTATTAAATAGTTGAATGGTACTCTCTCTATATCAAAGTTTCTCTTTTTGAAAACCCTTGGATTTTCGATATTTTAGTTTTCGAGATTTTTTTTTCGAGATTTTGACCCAGTTCCCTAAATGCAATGCAGCATTGCAGGGAAGCTGGTAGTGATTGCCTAATTACAAGGGGCAAAATACTAAAATCCATATATGACCCATCATTGGAAATTTTTGGCCCTTTCGTGGCTATTTATAGTCCATACATGACACTCACATGAATATATATATGGCCCATACATGTCCATATTTAGATTTTACATAATATGTGTCAAAAGGCAAACAGCATTGCAGGAAAGCTGGTAGTGATTGCCTAATTACAAGGGGCAAAATACTAAAATCCATATCAGGCCCATATATGACCCATCATTGGAAAATGTTGGCCCTTTCGTGGCTATTTATAGCCCATACATGGACCTCATATGGATATTATCTGAGAGTAGCCATAGAGAGTTAATCTTACATGAACAAGCATCTCAGAGTAACCATCGAGAGTAATTCACGAGAGTTAATCACAAATTGACAACCATCTGAAAGTAGTCATCATGAGAATTTCAAATGGACAACATCTGAGAGTATCCATCGAGAGCAAGTCATGAAAGATAATCTCAAATGGACAACCGTGTACAATCTGAGAGTAGTCAGAGTAATTCACGAGAGTTAATCTCAAATAGACAACCATGAACTATCTGCGTGTAGCCATTGAAAGATAATCTCAAATGGTCAACCTTCTGAGAGTGGCCATCGAGAGAATCTCAAATGGACAAACATGCCCAATCTGAGAGTAGCCACCGAAAGAGAATCTCAAATGGACAAACATGTACTACAATCTGAGAGTAGCCATCGAGAGCAAGTCATGAAAGGAAATCTCAAATGAACAACCATCTGCGAGTAGCCATCATGAGAATTTCAAATGGACAGCATCTGAGAGTAGCCATCAAGAGCAAGTCAGGAAAGACAATCTCAAATGGACAACCTTCTAAGAGTAGCCATTGAAAGATAATCTCAAATGGACAACCTTCTGAGAGTAGCCATCAAGAGAATCTCAAATAGACAACCATGAACCATCTGAGAGTAGCCATCGAAAGAGAATCTCAAATGGACAACCATGCACAATCTGAGAGCAGCCATCGAAACTGAATCTCAAATAGAAAACCATGTATAATCTGAGAGTAGCCATTGTGAGAATCTCAAATAGACCATAATGAACTATCTGAGAGTAGCCATCGAAAGAGAATCTCAAATGGACAAACATGTACTACAATCTGAGAGTAGCCATCGAGAGCAAGTCATGAAAAAAAATTCAAATGAACAGCCATCTGCGAGTAGCCATTGAAAGATAATCTCAAATGGACAACCATCTGCGAGTAGCTATCGAGAGCAAGTCATGAGAATCTGATACATGTCCATATATAGATTTTCCATAATATTTATTCTAAATGCTTTTCTGCATTACAGGGAAGCTAGTAGTGATTGCCTAACTGCAGGGGGGCAAAATACTGAATTTTTGTGAATTTTTCTCGCTGTTCTATAACAGTCAGTGGCATTATTTCATTGGTCAGATGACGACTGTTGCAGCTGCTTCAGCCGCTTAACTTCATCAATCAACAGTTTAGGAACGAATCGATGAAGGGACAAACATTGGACATGAATGTCGATCAGGAAGGATTTTCTCCAGGATTACATTTAATCGGCAATTTAATCTTAGTTATGGAAGTTATTTAGATAAAGCTTTTTATAATCACTGTTAAGTTGGTAATATTCATGTGGATTCTGTTATCTGTGATTAATTATTTGGTTATCCAAGATGGCCGCATTTTGGCATAAAAATCAATAATTGTAAACATAGCAGCAATACAAATTATCCAAGATGGCGACATCTGGATTTAAAATACATGTGTGTTATCCAAGATGGCGGCTCCTAAACATCGCCATTTTCTCAACTATGAATTTGATGTAATTTTATCTACCATGACTGTTATAGAACAGTGACGCAATGCGTTCTCCGGAAGTCGTAAATAACTGCAGCTATCTAGAGCTCCTAATTAACATAATTAAGCCTAATAAATTATAGTTTAAATGTCGTCATCCCTTCACAGTTTAGTTTTGTAGAGTTTTAAAACTCATGGAAAATATTGATTGTTTTAGCCCTGAAGGTTAGATATAGTTTCAATTAATTTTGCACTGCGATGGACAATGGTCATTTTGATTGGATTACCCGCTTTGTTCAGTTTAATAATGTAATTTTCTGTACATTTTATCCAAATTGAAAACAATTTCCAATTTTTGAAAACAGTTATTTCATTTACATATATATTTTGACGCCATTATATAGCTGGTAGCTACAAATTACCTTTAGTTAAGCCTTTTTGATTAGTTAAGCCTTTTTAAACTTATTTAAGCCTTTTTGCCTAATTTAAGCCTTTTTGTGTAATATAAGCCTTTTTAAGCGGTTTGTAAGTTCATTGCAATGCTGAATATGGCTGATTCGAGTCTGTACATGTCCAGACGTGTTATTTCCACCATATTGGAGAAAACTATACCAAACTTTAGCTATCTTGTGATAAAACCTTGTTTAATGTTCCCAGATCTGGCTCTCATTAAACAGGAATGCTCTGTATTATTTCAAAAAATACAAAAACAGACGTGCCTTTGAGGTTATGTATTAAGAGAAAAAAAAAAAAAAAAAAAAACACAAAAAAAGTTAAATGCATGTGTTTCACATCGACCTAAATGCATCCAAGATGGCGGCCACGCCCCATATAAAATGCCTATTTCTGTATTTCGTAGCTCATTTTTATAAATTACATATACAGTTGTTGGTTTTTTTAGATGGATGCCTGCATGAATATCCGATGCGTTATTATTGTTATGTTCGCCCATGAATCGGGCGTTGGCATAAAAATGAACTTAATATGCCGCTCCTCGTATGTTTATTTTATTCGTAGGCAGTATGAAACATTTATTATCCATGATGTCTCAGAAATAACCCAAAAAAAAGAGGACCAGACATGGAGAGAAAACTGCGAACGAAAGCAGGCAGACCGTAAACACCCTTAAGAGACGGATTATGGCCCTTTTGTTGCACCAAGCTGGCTCCCTCTTTTTCCTATAAAACTCCTATTAAATATATTTTATTTTAGTTTCATACGGCGGGCAAAAACGCGGAAATGATGCACTTTTACTAACTTCTGACTCTTTCTAGTCAAATAGGATGCGCTATAAGGAAACGTTTTGACTCGTTTGGATACAACTTGTTTACATACATGTGGCACCGGGGAACACGTAAGCACAACCGGGGAACACGTCCTCGGTCAACCGGGGAACACGTCCTCGGTCAACCGGGGAACACGTCCTCGGTCATCCGGGAAACACGTCCTCGGTCAACCGGGGAGCACGTCCTCGGTCAACCGGGGATTACGTCCTCGGTCAACCGGGGAACACGAAAGCGCAGCCGTGGAACACGAAAGCGCAACCGGAGAACACGCAAGCGCAACCAGGGAACACGGAAGCGCCACCGGGAAAACGGAAGCGCAACCGGGGATCACGTGAGCGGAACCGGGGAACACGTCCTCGGTCAACCGAGAAACACGTCCTCGGTCAACCGGGGAACACGACCTCGGTCATCCGGGGAACACGAAATCACAACCGTGGAACACGAAAGCGCAACCAAGGAACACGCAAGCGCAACCGGAGAACACGCAAGCGCAACCGGAGAACACGCAAGCGCAACCAGGGAACACGGAAGCGCCACCGGGAAAACGGAAGCGCAACTGGGGATCACGTGAGCGGAACCGGGGAACACGACCTCGGTCATCCGGGGAACACGTCCTCGGTCAACCGGGGAACACGACCTCGGTCATCCGGAGAACACGTCCTCGGTCAACCGGGGAACACGAAAGCGCAACCGTGGAACACGAAAGCGCAATCGGGGAACACGCGAGCGCAACCGGGGAACGTGAGCGCAACCGGGAAAGACGCGAGCGCAACCGGGAAACACGCGAGCGCAAAAGGGAAACGTGAGCGCAACCGGGAAAGACGCGAGCGCAACCGGGAAACACGTGAGCGCAACCGGGAAACACGTAAGCGCAACCGGGGAACACATCCACATATGCAAACCGTAGAACACATCCACGTGCAACTGGGAGCACATATGCACGAACGTGGAACACAGCCACGCGCAACCGTGGAATGAAGCCATAGCCACCTGCACACACTCACTAGATGAGATTGAACTTTCAGTTAGATTTTCCTCTTTAATGTTATTTTATCCGAATTAAAATCTGGCGAGTGTAATTAGTCTCACTGAAAAAAGTTATCTCTGAGGTTTTGTGCTGGAAGAGAAATCTCGGAATTGAAAATGATGTTGCTAATTATAAAACATCTTCACATTTACACGTTTAAAAGAACATGCCAAGAAAATGCAAATTGTGCAAAACTCGTCATTGGACGTTTTATCAAAACTATCTGTTGTGCAAAATATGCATTCGCCAATTTCGTAGCAAAGTTTTGCGAAAGTTTTGTTATCTTTTGTTTTCACTGAC
>JAQGAE010005718.1:0-10930 GCA_034696685.1 Julus scandinavius
TTGTGATCCTAAGCACATGCTTACTCCCATTAATGTCAAACTTGACGCATTGGTTTACCTGTAGCATTTTCATAGGCATGATTTTTCGTCACTGCACTAAATGAGTTAAACCTGGAGTTCAGTTCTATAGTATCCGTGGACTCTGCAACTATTCGGCACGTTCTTTCTTCATTTATTTAAGATGAGCACTAAGTACTAAGTATAGAGTGCAGCCTTAGTGCTTCGAAATTATTTATTCCGTGCATGGCTTATTTTATCTTTCTTGAATTCTATCTGTGCTCCCCGTAGACGATGCATTTACCCCTTTTATCTGTCTTTCCCGCCTCAATCAGGCATTCAGAGCGTTATACGAGACGGTGCCACGTGATGTAATGACAGGCAGCCGCTCCATGGAAGAGATGGAAATTTAATGCCGAACTGCTTTCAAACAATGGTTCCATATGCGCGTTTTTGGCGGAATAGCACTGCGTGATACCACAGTGACCTACATATATTTGGACAGGAATTTGGAGAAATGAAAGTCAAACGAGCGCGTAATAGCGGAGTGGGAAGTTATTTAGTAAATGAATGAGTGTTGCGGAGCGTTGAAAATATCGATTCGCACCATCCCGATCCCGATTCGAAGCTGCTTTGATCTTCGTTCATATATTTTATCGAGTCGTTCGTCGAAATTGGTACCCAATTTTTGCGTACTTAATCGGGCATTAAGGACACGTGCCGCCACCAAGACGATTTAGCTTCCAAGTTTTGGCTTTATTAATTAGTGGGCATTTGCATATATAGACAAGAGCTTATGTCATCGTTAAACACGGTTACCATAACATCGGACTCGGATTAAAAGGGAAAATTTATTAACTATGACCCCAATGACTTGCGCGGTCAGGAACCCAATTGAACTAATTATACGAATATGCCAGCAGCTTTTGCAGTTTTGATTGGCGGATTTAATTGCGCATTTTGATATTTGGTTAATGCCAAGTTTTGCCAGAACCGGTGCATCGTTTGTTGATTTTGAGTTACGCTTCATAATTGCATCTTTCTATAATTCACGTCTCATTTTTTATCCTGTGTCAACACTAATTTGCATTGCAACTCGGCGTTGGACCTCCTCCTGATGGGCAGTCGGGGAATCCAATGCAAAATTCGCATGATGTGCATACGTGAATATGGTTAAGCTAAAGTTTACAACTGCATAGAATATTATTGTCCGTTCTCCTATTTCTATCTGTTATAGCTGTTGATGGCTTTTGGAAAGTGTCATCATATCTTTTTGAAAGCTTTTCAGCTGTGATGTCATTTCAAGTTCGGATATCATATTTGTTTTCTGTCAATTCACGATTTACGCTGTTATACTTCTATTGCTGTCATATTCTATGGAGTCAGAATGGAAAAGAGATTTTCAGAAAAAAAAAACCATTTTATTGCTGCATGCTCCGCGAAATTCAATATTGTTTGAATTTAAACAATATGTTTCATGTGTTCAACATTTGGTAGTTAGTGGGGAGCAATACCAACATGCATGGAATCTGGCTCCTTAGTAAATCTTTGGTAATCTAACCGAAATTGTCGTATGAGAAACCACATCACTATTCCAGAAGTTGTAAATTGTTGTGGCAAATAAACATTCCCAACAAGCGAATGAAATTACAATTGTCATTCTTTAATTTTTTTCCACCGCAAGCGCACAGTTTAGATTATCTTCTCCTCAAGAATTTTGTAGTTTTCTTCTGCATTGTTGGATAAATGCCAAAATCGCCTGATCTATAGAGTGGTTTCCAGATCTGGAAGGTGACCGTCATGTGCGGTTGTCGGTTGCCCAACTGGAGAAGATGCCCACCCTTTTATGGCTACCCAAGAAAAGAGGTTTGGCCGTATACTATATGGAAGTTATTAATTATTTATCAACTGGATGCGAATTTTCGCGTTGGCAGTCCATAAACCCCATCATCATCATCATACCTAATTAAATTTCGTTCCCAACAACACTCCAACAGACTGGCGTACCTTCCTTAATTGCGGCTGCTGGCTGCTCCTCAACGTTTTCACTTACCTGTATCAAGGTGCCACGTCTTATTTTTCGTCCACAAAATTATTTCTATGAGAAACATTTGCAGCTCCCGTAACGGTGGACAGCTGCAATCCTTTCTTGGCAGACAACTTAGCAGAGATAAGATTTAATGGCCCTTTCATTAATGACTCTTATATGACATTGTCTTTTGCTCTAAGTGTTATTGCTCCATGCCACAGCAATGGCATCTTGTCATTACTGAGGGATTTACCCCCTCTTCCTGAAGCCATTCTTATGACCCCCTCCGGATGTCGTAGGCTGTCTCCCTTGTTTGGTCAATTGTTTGCCATCAGGGACAGATGGACATCACGTGCGGGGGCTTTTTAGGCATTTGGCATGCCCGTCATGCTAAAAGTGCATCAGGTTTTCAATGAAATCTGGTGGCAAGTTCTTGGGCGGCCATCTTAAAAAGAGTGGAAAAAGGGGAAGGGGATTTTTGTGGTTGTGTTTCACAAACGCGTGCCTTGTATTTTTCGAGGAATGGCATCGATGCTGTTTTAAAATAGCGGGGGCCGAGGGTGAGCTAATACTTCCGGTGCTCTGGCTAGTTGGAATTTGAGGTTTGATGGGTTCCATGTGAACGCCACATGGTGAGCCACGGCTGAAATAGCCAAGGGTCCCATCAGGTGAGGACAGAAGTTTTCTCTTCGCACGTTCCCAACGTAATTTCATCATCCAGACTTTTTTTCCCTTTCCAAACAAACTTTTCTTATACATCATTGCTAATATTTCAGCCTGAAGTATATTGCTTGGCAGCTTGGAAGCAACCGGAATGAGGCTTCAGGCTACCATCTTAAAAGTTCGCTTATTGCCGTATTAGTGATCTGGTTTTGTGTTGAACTTCCTCTTTTCTCCATTAAAAACATATAATGATCAGATGGCGTACATGTAGTGTATTTGCTTTACGCCATAGATAGATAAACTTATTTGTTATATAGTTGATCGAGATGCATCAGCTGACATGTTGTCATTTGAAATTTCAGAAAACTATTACTAATTATACATTTATAAAGCAATAAAAAAACAATAATATAATGGTTAAGAAACGTTTGGCAGACTTGGGAGAATTGTACATGAGTAGGAGTACTGATTACGATTGCTGTGGAATCGTACTCTATAGTACAAGTACATGTAAACAGTAGTCATTTCAAATTACTAATCCGACTTGGGCAAACGTGTACTAATGAGCAGAAGTACTGATTTACGAGTACCTGTGGAATCTTACTCCTAAGCAAGAGTAAAATCGTAATCAGACTTGGGTAAATTGTAATCATGGATATGAGTACTGATTACACGAGTATGGCGAATTGCAAAAGTAATGTTTAGAGAACTCAATTTATTTTTAAACACCGTATGTTTTATTACAAGCAGAAAAAATTTAAATTTGAAAAAATCTTAATGACTATCAGAACGCAAAATAAACCCTCTAAGACATTACTAAAATCTTAATAATTAAAGGGTAGAAAAGAACAGCACAAAAGGACCATAAGTAGAAAGGTAAAAATTAAAATACATTCCTATTAGCTTTTAGGATGACCCTCATTTCAAGTTACTCATTTTCGTTACTGAAATGAATTAAATGCGACTTAATTACTTAAAGTATTTCTATCATCTATTCATATTCGATTGCATTGGTATTCGTAATTTAGGATTGCATTAGTACGCATTACTCAAGAACATTTGTAATCACTCAAGATGAGTACATTAATATACTCAATCTATGCCCAACACTGACGTTTGGCTTACCCTGTACAGTAGTTGTATATAGAGAAATGAGAATATGTTTAATAAACTTTTAATGGCTTAATAATGTGTTTTCATATGCATTTATTTCGCAAAAAAATTAATTGTACCATTTTTTTCCACATGTGTACTGTGTATAGTTGTAGTTAAGCCCTCTTTGTATCCTGTCAACCAATTGAATATTAACCAATAGTGTAACCCACCAGCTGTGAATTATTCCTCTGAAGTATTGCAATGAACAATATCAGATCGTTTGCCTGTTTAAGATAACGGTCGGTTAAGCTTTCTTTCTTATCTGAAGGGAACCTAAAAGTCAATTTAGATATTTTGCTTAGGACAGTGAAAGTTACAGATTGTCATTAGCCGTGTATATGGGTGGTACAACCCCATTCCATTTGATATTGCTCATTCAGGTAAGACAAGGTGAATTACCTGACTAAGTTATACTCATCAAGGAATTTTAACAGAGGAATATCTTTATGGATACTTTCAGAACAAGCGATTGTCTTTTTAATTGCAATGTCGTTTCGTTTCTGTTTCAATGTGCATTGCTAAGCAGTGAGGGTCAGCGTTTGTTGACATGGTTTGAAGTGTGACAAACAATTTTCAATAAATACTAAGCAGTGTCGCTGCCTGCCACGGCCACATCCTCTGTGGGTTCGGGCATATCGTATATAATGAAACTGATTTATGAAAGTGAATTTTCCTTATGGGTTCATTCGTGACAATATAACTAACGGGCTATTAACTCGCATTAGAATTTCGTCGCCTTATAATGGCCAATAAAAGGTGAAACTTTCCTCGTTGGAAAAACGCTGTTGGCTCAGTGTGTGATCCTGCTAAAGAGTGCTGTATTGTGACATCTTTAACAAGTGAGTCATTGTAATATTGATATGTTATGTTGAAATTATAATTTATAAAGCCGCCATGTTCGGTCTAATTACTACAAAGGCGCCTTTACGCAGAATACTTTTGTCATGAATGCAGATTGGATTCCAAAAGATTATTTAAAATATTTGGAGAGAGGTGGTAGGATTGAGACTGGAGGAATGGGACATTGCCGATAATTTAAAACTTCAATGTGTAAAACATTGACAATTGTGTTCTTGCATTGGTTTGTGTAAAATGGTGGCCTTCTGTTTCAAGTACAAGAATACAGGAAGAATAAGTGTGATTTCACTACCAAAATTAATGTTTTTGATTTAAATATTAAACTTTTCTAAAACTATAGTATCTAGAGGCAATGTTTTCATATTAATTATGTTTACTAGCAATCTGCCAGGAACTTTTAGTGCTATGGTGTGTTTGAGACAATGAATTAATGAATTTGGGACACAATAGTGAAGGAGGAATGATACTGTCCCAGTCATCATCTGAGGAGTTTGTAGAATTCTTTGATAATGAACTCTATGATATAAATCTTGATAAAACGCTTTCCACACCATTTGTGTGTGGAGGAAGGTCAAGATTGCAGGAAAGTTATAAAATATTTTCAAAGTTCAAACTTTGTAAACTTACAAATGGCAATTGCAACAGCTCATCATCGCGATCGTTTTAGCATTTCAAACAGGTGCTAATTCTTGCTTTCTCTAACCCTTCATAGTTTGCAAATTGTCATTTTATACTTGTTACATGTAGCGTATTTGTTATTTTTATTTCCTTTCATTAGTTTGGTCTTACCGAAGCTAGTATAGTCTTTAACATAAATTGTAATGGCCAGCCCTAGAATTGCGAACCGTATGTCATTGTAAATGCGCTAAACTTTAATTTTCCCTGACATTTTACGTTTTGTCTCAAATAAAATGTTACCATTTTCGAAATTGTTTTTTGTTAAATAAACACCGTTTTACAGCATTCCCAAAAAGCATTGTGTTGACACAATGTTTCTTGGCTACTGGTTTCACTCGCAATTGATGGATCCTTTTCGGAATACTCAATATACGCGTATAATTACGTGCAAGTAGTATTTTGCGTCAATTTTTTGCTTCTTTTATTCGCCAGCCACGCCGTGAAATGATGAGCCCATGTAGATTTCTTTCTTCAACATCTCCTAATGATCTGTTGAACAACCACAAAAGCTGATTAACTCTGACAGTGATCCATGCAACATGCTATTTCCATGATAAATCTCATGCAAGGTAAACATCGTCGTGTCAGGAATTTGCGGGATCTGGAGCAATTCTCCCCTTTTTCCGCCCCTTAAATACCGTAGCTTTTAATTGCACACATAGTTGTGGCATCGGTGATCAATAGCTGCATGCATGGTGGAAAGCTCCGTTCGGTGAATGTTGCAGTTGCAACCCTGTCATATAGGCATATGAAATTAGCGAGGAAGCAAAATGCGATACCACCTGCTCACTATCCCACACTTTCATAGCCAATATGATTGCAATTGTTGTCTGGGTTTTTAATATTTTACGTTTCACGTGGTTTAATATCGTCGCACGGAATGTGGGTCGTCATTCACTTCCAACCCTTTCCCACCCAATTGACGGTACATGCACTATAGAAGGAAACGCCCATAAAATGTTTAGTTGCATACTAGGAAACCCATAAAAATTATACTTCGGGAAAACTTTGGGTTCTTGCATTTTTCTGATAGAGAATGTACAGGGTGATCCTGAGAAATGGTGGCCAACATGTTGACAGTATGGCAGATGCGTAAATGTTGAGTTTTGTATAGTATTGATGTTTGGGTCAATGTTAAGAAGCCATTCAAAAAGGACATCCTCAAGAGGGGGTTGGTGGTGTCTGCTGGCATGTGGACTGGGGGGAGATGCCATTTTGGACATCCACTAATGATGGTATTTTAAATTTTTGGATTTTCTGTTTATTAAATTTTTAAAGGTAAGTGGAAGGGGAATGGACACTAGAAGAAATGTGTCCACAGTCCCAATTGTACTTGTATTTTTCGAAAGTCGGGAATAATGCCTAACTTTTTATTAAACACCAATTTTATACTGGAATTTCCGTTCGAGGTCAGGAAATTTCCGTTAATCAGAAAAATCTGGAAAAAATATGATGGAGTTGGTAGCTAGTATAGGGTGTCTGGACATTGTTAGGATGGGCCTTTGTATGGTCCGCTAATGTTCTGGACACCCTACTTAAAAAAAAAAATTAAGGTCGTCCATAGGGGGGGATATAAAATTGACACCATAGCCGCTAACTGCTTTTGTCACGTGTGATAAGTCTGCAATTGTACTTGTCACACTTTAGTTAGTACATTGCAATTAAAAGGCTGTTAACTTTTCACTTTCAGTATTATGAAAATCGGATGGATAAGGGCGACTATTTTTCCACAATAGTCAATGTATTTTTTTAGTCATTTTGATTAAATATAAGGTGAATTTCACGAATTTTCGCTGCTAAAATAATGTTAGTGCTGGAAATGTTTAAAATAAATTTGTTGTGAAAACTACTCGCCTCTGGTATTGCAATTAGCCACCGACCACTTCATGATAGGACCTATTAATATGATTGCGTGTTTTACCCCTTTATTCAAACATCAATATCTGAGATAATCTGTCACGACATATACCTGTGCAAATTGTCAATTTTATCTCGAAACAAGGTTAACAATCGTATATCATATTGCATATATATAAACCATGACATGTAGTATATTGAATTAATTTTTTTTTATAGTGATCCTGGAAGTATCTTTTTACCAGCCAAGGATCCTGAATTCAATACTCCGAATAATCGACGTCATACATTGTAAGTGTTAACGCTTTTAACAATCTTCTCTTCTCATTGATAGTCAGGACCGTTGTTGGGGGGTCATGTTATTCTGTCATTATTGATAAAATACAATAGTAATAAGCTCGAGAAGTTTGGAAATTATTTTGATAAATATCTTTGCTATCGACAAGTTTGTCAATACCCCGTGTGGTCTCTTAATGGCCAAAGGTTTCGAAGCTTGCAAATTGTATATAATTCATACCAATATGTATCAAACGCCTTTATGACATTTCTATTCATTTTTCAGTTCCACATGTGCGCACATACCTTGCACTCAGTTATTAAGTTTTGGTGAATTGCATTTTCCTCGTCTGGTATCACATTAACAGTAATCAATAATATTCAAATTTATTCCGCTTCTCTGATGTACTTTTTTTTGGACGGCTGTTGGGCAATTAACTGTGGTGTTGTAGCAGGCGTGCTATTTGTTACCACCCGTTAATATCGATCTCAAGTTCTGGTGTTTATTTTGACAATGAACGAACGGATGTATCAGATGAGCTTACTCAAAGCCATCTTACATCATGTTTCTCAGAATTTATAAAGATGTTTCCGAGTATGGCTAAAGAACTTGGGCCATAAACTTAAGGAATTATAGTGTAGATAATCCTGGATATATTATGGATGGCACATGTTTGGTATGTTGCTAATTAAATTAATTTTGAAATGTGTGTAAAATAAGTTGATACATTGCACTTAAAATCCATGTAGTTCCATAATATAGCCCAGTAGCCTTGAACGTCGGGAAATATGCTTGAGATTTATCACCTTTAAAAAGTCTGGAATTATGCTTGAAATTGATGTGCTGGAATTTCCTGCCCACATCGGGAAATTTATGTATAAAACAAAAAATGGTATATAAAAAACACAATTTTATTCCCAATTCTGTAGAAAATCGTTCTTGCCTCTTATATAACAAATATTGTAAAACTTAGTCGTGGTTCTTTGAAATTTTAAAGGAAGTGCCATGAAATCCTTAAAACATGCGTGATTTTTTTCCAACGAATTTTGATACATTGAATTTTATTTAAAACGTTTCATAGACAATAAGATGTAAAACTATTCAAATTCATTGATTATATTTATACGATATATGTGGAAATACCAGATGTTGTGAAGTATCCCAAGTAATGGAAAATATTTTGTATAAAAAGGAATGCGACTTCAGTTTCTTGGAAATAATAATTTTTAGAAAGTTTTAAAATATTTGAATAACATATGTCAAAGTGTAGACGTATACACTCTTTCACAAACTTTCATTCCATTTCTTCTTTTTTTAATATATTTTAAATATATAAAAACGCAACAGTGGTCATATTGGGAATAACTCCGCATATATTTATTTATACACAGCTTTTCTATAACACAATGCTTTTCTTTTTTTCACGGATCGGATGTACCTAACCATACGTATGTATATTTATTATGAAAAAGCTGAGATGTACGTAACAAAGCAAATGCAAAATTCCCATTTCCAAACTGCGGTGCATTTATATTGTATATCGTCTAGTTCAGTTGAGGTTTTTCACATATTCGGGAAAGGAAAAAAACGCCGAGCCCATTACACCCAACTTCACCGTGTCTTCATGGGATTGTGCTTCACACCATTTTCTCTTTTCACACTGGGTGGTGATTTTTGTTAAAAAATAGCTTTATGGAAAGCAATTGGGCTGCGCTGTTTGCATTGCATCAAGTATAAATGCATTTCGTCACGACTCTATCATGTGGCGGAATGTGATGCATATCGTTGTTAGCATTATACTGTTTATACATAGTATATCGTTTTGAAAAAGAATTTTTTTTTTTTTGATTTGGCATGTGGTATTTTTTTATGCTAGGAAGTGTTTTATCAATCTTATATAAGCAATCTTTGTGACAATAACACGCAGAGCTCGAAATTATTTCAAGAAGTGCAAGGATGCTTTATTGACGAAAATATTACGTCATAATACAAATAAACGTACATGTATAGATCTATGGAAATGAAAAACTAATGAACCCAGGTAACACACAACGTTGGCCCAACCGTTGGATTTTAGTTGGCAACGTTGGCCAATCGTTGGCAGTTGGCAGCCAACGTTAGCCTGAAGTTGGAAAATGGTGGAATTGCCAATCGTAGGTTTTAATACTCATGTTAAATCTATAATGCCTGAAAAGAATTATTTAGAAAATAAAATATTAAAATGAAATTCTTTATTAAGGCCAATAGAAGTATGAAACATCTACAACACTCATTTTTCATGGTTACTGTTTGGCATTTAAATGCTCGATTGTTGCTTGTGATAATCGGTGAATCAGGGGAATTAATATAATTTTCTGGGAAATGGCGATAGTGTGAACTTGAGCTTGGCTGTGCATTTGGGCTATAATATTTTAAAACAAATATGTATTAGCAAGTTATTTCAGAAATTTAAAAAAAAGTTAACAATAAAAACTATTCTTAAAAAAAAAAAAACAGTTATAAAACTAAAATTACCAATATTTCATCTTCAGTAGCTGAATTTGTCGAATATTTTATCAATTTCAAAACAGCTTTTGTGGTCTATTTGTGTTTTTAAATTTAAAAGAAACACAATTTATTGAAATGTATAGAAACATTGAATTTTTGTTAGTCGTGAATGGTTAGTCGTATTAAAATTACGTTACTCTTATTAACAAGTGCAATACAATAATTTTATTACAATAATTTGAGCACTTTACAGATAGTGAAGTAACACTTTCTGATTTGGCATATTTTTCAAATTTATCCAATTTATGAAATATTATTTTTTCTTTGCAAGTATATTATCCCAGGTGCATCATTATGTCTAGGATATATCGCGTTGTTAATAAAAATAATTAGTTTAGCTTTGCGTTTTCTGTTTTGCGAAGAATTTTCCATCCCTAATAATGTAAATGGCAAATAATTTGTTTCATAAAATTGTATATTCTCATCGTGAAACTCGTGTACATGTCTGAAATTATCCGGTTTTGAGTTTGATTTATACCATTACTGCAATACAGTATGTGATATGGGAGCTAATAAAAAAGGAATGACAGATACATATGCCTCTGCAGTTCCATCCAGTTGCTTATGTTTTTGCTGTTGCTTCTAATTTTTCATCTTTTATCTCCTAATTCTTCATTCAGATGTTGTAAAAAAATGTTAAATGTAAAAAATAGTCGCAGTTGGCACGACGATTTTCTGATAATTCGTCTATCTAGTGCGATAAATTTTCAAGAGACCAGTTTTGGATTAGCAACCAGGGAAATTGTGATGTTTTTGCTTTGTGGCAAAAATATTACATTGATATGAATTAACCAGATAGAAAATTAAGCCTTAGAAATGATAATTATGGCATTTGATATTAAATTAATTATATTGTTATCAAATGAGGA
>JAQGAE010005719.1:0-10930 GCA_034696685.1 Julus scandinavius
TCAAATTTATATTCAAAGTAATATTCCATTCCCCTTTACGGTCGGCTTACATTCTTTCTTTGTCGACATAGTTCAAGTATAAAAAAAATCGTAAATCGGCTTACATTCAGCAATTTCTCGGCTATTAGCTAACTTTCAAACTTCCAAAGCAGAAGCGCCGTTTGCATAGAGGGCAACACAATCCGTCTGTCGTGACGTCAGGTAGTGGCCACAAAAAAAAAAAAAAAAGTGTGGAACATTCTTCAAAGGCCGAAATTTTGGCTCCTATTTTCTGTCGATTATCTTCGTGTTCGGTGTTTGTCATCGCCAAAAATTGTCCGAAACGTCGGCTTCGAACTATGAAATTGCGATCGAGGTTCTAAAGCAATGGGCGGCAGCAGTTCGAGAGCCGTGAAGAGGATCTCCGCACTCCTCTCCAATGGGGGCGCAACCGATGAGGATGACGAGGATGGTCAGAGGAGGCAAAAATCGATAACTTCGCTGGCAACCCCTTTTGTTTTGACGAGATGGGGGTAAGAAATAACGTTAGAAAGCGGTAGCTAAACTATAAAACCCATTGGTTTGTGGCAATTTGTCCGTAGAGACACGTGTAGACCTGCTAGAAAGCATGTTGCAATAGTACTTTAATTTCTGGGGGGTCGCTCATAAATGTGCGAACCTGTGGGTACTTGGGCCACAATCTGCCGTACAATCCATATTCCACTTATGAATTTAACGATGTTTCTTTTTGTTAATTTTTTTGGATCTTCCTTCGTAGGCAAAATTCACAAGTAGGTATTGAAGGCTCATCTCCTGGCGTTTTGCCCTCGTGTTGCAGAAATAGGCCCATGTTAAAAATCAAACAAACTACAGTCCATGTTGCAAAAATGAGTTGCACATTCAATGCCTCTCATGGGCGCCCGCAGGGGGGGCACATGCCCCCCCCTGGATTAATTGAGTAAAAAATTTTTTTGTAAAAAATAGACAAAAAAGTTATAATTAAAACATTTATAATTAATTGTAACAACTGTGACTCCTTGCATTGTTATATCGATATCATTATCTAGTGACAGTCTAGTGTACTAGTGTTAGTGTAGTACATTTTAAAATTCGCTCAGTAAAATAAAACAACTTTAAAACATTACATTACTAAAAATTTTTTGCCCCCCCCTAGAAAATTTTCTGCGGGCGCCCATGATGCCTCTTATGTATTGTAGCTTCAGTTAACACATTTAATTATGTGTAGCCTGCAACTAACTAGATTAGCTATTGCCCATGTAGATGCTGGAATACCTCTAAATATTGATCGGGACTTATGATTACCACAAACAAGTTCTCACTTGCCTTAACGTGCCGTTTTCCAGATCCATGTACATTGACGAGGACGGGGACGTTGCTCACGAGTTCTACGTAGAATCCACCGAAAACAGCCGCAAAACAGTCATGCAAAAAATTACGACAAATATAAAACCTCAGGTACGTTCCAATGTTCGTATTTGACAATCCCTTCCACTGCTAACTTCGCGTCACCCACCTGTAATTATCATGTTTTTCGTTTTTTTTAGGGCGAAGTGCCGTACGACTTTCCGAGGCTGCACGTCGATCTGCCAATCATCATTTGCGAAAGGTGAAAAAGTCGCCTCGCCAACCAGCACGTCGTTAGGACCGCTTACGTCGTTTGCATCGAGCCTAGGAAAGCAAAAGAAAGGAATCCGAAAGCCTTTAGCCAGCCGCACGCGAAGTCACATTTCCCCAATGTTCTTCCAAGCCCATCCGTGCAACCTGTGTGATGTAAATATTTGTGATATTGTCTCAACGTTTGCATTTCCGTTTCGTTAAAGCACCGGATTGATATTCCATTGACATTAAATATTTAATTATTACACAGTCATTGCTCACGGTCTTCCAATTTATTGGCAGTGAGTTAAAAAAAAATGTACACGCTTGCTGGGTAGTTGCTGATTGTCTCCACAATAAAAAGGTCGAGGGTCGTGCATGGTGGAGGTACGAGGGCAACTAGGGCTACAAAGAGAGTTAGGGAAGATCGCACCTATGTACACGTGTATACAAAGATCCATTCGGAACATACTTCGCTGGATCCGTACGTTTCTTTAATCATTCGCTCGAAACTTTAAATAGGTTATGAATGTTCTGCTGTACCGATGTTGTTAGCATGGTTAGGATTCTGAAAGTCCCTTTATATCGACTTAGCCACACATGCATGTGGAAAAAGCACAATGAGGATAATACAGCATGTTCTATAATAGTTAGGATTTGCAATACTGGGGTTGCCTCATTGGATTGTACAACAGACCTGTAGAGAAGATCCATGGTGGTGGCATGGCTAGGATGGACTATAAGAGTTTAAATTTGGGAATCTTCGGCGGATTAAAGATTCGTACAGAATTCCAGGCGCACTTGCGTCGAGAGCTCACGGAGCCCGGTAGGCCGAAGCGATTTCGAACCGGATAAATACTCGTCATGGTGAATAGCTGCTGGACGACCCATCACTGTTAAACATAATCTTTACGACACCCTCAAATTAAATTAATCACAGAAAGGTCGCTGCGCGCATACAATAAACTAAACTAGGGCCGACGGTTAGGCGAACGTTGCACGAAAGGTTTCTGTAGGACTGCTTCTCGGTGCAACGAGACCCCCGCCAACAAAATAATACTACAGATAAAGGGGCACGTGACACCATCCCAATTGCGAGAAAACATGTCCAGCGTAACACCGAAACCAGAAATGCACTAGCCGGTCTTATTTCAAGAGACTAGTACGCTGAATTTTACGATATGGTACATGTCTATCAATCCGGCCAATCATTTGAAATTTATGGATTGGCCTAAAGTCTAGCCCTTGGGCCATCGACGGATTATTGGGATGGTAATGATTGTCCTCAACTTTTTTAAAGTGATTTTGCAGGAATTCGGTTCAATTTCTACGTGCAATGAAGGCAGATTAGATGAAGGGGCCTCAGGTTTCAACCCGCATGCTTATGTGAAATGGCAGAAGTTGTTAGCAGTATTGCAGCATTATTCGCATAGACTCTTAACATCGTATCTATGTTAAAAATGCGAAGCCGATGCAATATTAGTCCGCAGTGTTCAATTCTGGCATTTAGTTACAAATCGCCGCATGCGAGCAAAAGGCTGAAACATTGACGGTAGCTAGGACAGATCTCAATCTAATGTAACGCCACCATGCGTAACTATATAACTAATGCGGGTGACGTCACAAGATTATGGCCAGCACTCGAGCATGGTCTTTACCGGTATGCATTACCGTTGCGTACGTCTTAAACATTTATGGGCAGAACAGCAAATTTGGGCCTAGGTACTTCGCACGCTCAACACCGAGCCGCTAAGCTTACCCACCCCTTCTAATGGGACTAGTTAGACCTTTTCTTAATCCGAAAACTAACCTCGTGACAAGAGGATGTCTTCCGAAATCCCGTGCCCGCATGCTAAGGAATCCTACCCAGAAATTAAGCACGCTCGTCCCGCGGCACGCTAATGGAATCACAGCATTCACCATTGAACCCTGGTCTTAATGGCCTGCTCAGGTCCCGATTCTACATGTTGGTGAAGGGGTCCTCGTAGGTCTCCGGAAGCCTGGGCGACTCGCAGCTCTCCATGGCCTCCGTCAGCTTCTCCTGGATTTTCTTGTACTTCAGTCGCACCTGGTTTAGATATTCCTCCTCCTCGCGGTCCAGGATCCTCAGAAAGTTATTCAGTTCTGGCACGGTGAAGGCGTCCCACTGAAAAAACGTGAAGGCGAGAAAAATTAACGAAGCGCCTCTGGCAGTGCACCAAATAGTCTTATTTTGTTCTTTCCAAATTTGAGCGACCTTGCGAGCCTTAAGTGAGATTTATACCTTAACGTTTTGCTAGAACGCAAGACTGGTGCCCAAGATTTCGCCCGAGGCCATGGCAATTAATGTAAAACCGAAGTGTTTTCTTGCACTTGTACAAGAACAACTTCCCATGTACATGTACATCCGCAAATAGATTCTTAACGGATGCTTTCAGGCCTAAACCAAACTAGGTTTGCCTGAATTAGTCTTCTGGAATCCCCAACCGGAGGTTGGTTTGTTAAGGGATTGCGACGGTTAATCCGGAGTTCATACTGCTCTCGACTTTATATTAAATGCCTTAGCAACATCCAGAATACTTAAACCTCGCTTGACATTGTGATTTAAAACGTGCACTGCATTTGAAAGCTCGTTAAAACAGTTGTTAAATATTAATGGTGGCTTATCCCACACTTTAATTAGTCTAATCTGCAGTTAAAACCAGTGCTATGTGTGCTCTTGCCATCCTATTAAAACCGGTTTGGGTCCTCTATTGGCCTAATCAAAAGTCTGACGAAATTGGTCTTTAAGAACGCATAAATAGTGATATAAACCGACGCTTATCAAGAATTAGAAATTAACCAAATTTATCCAATGTTAATTAAGACAATTGGATTGTCATTTTATGCACTCACCATAATGTCTCCAGTGTCGTTCTCTTGAAGCACCAATTTTCGCTGCTTGATGCCATCGATGCCCCATGCCAGCACCAACCAGAGCGGCTTCTCATCGTCCAGCATGCGCCTCAGGATGCCTGAAAAACAACGAGCACGGTCATTGATCACATGATCGCATCCATCCGACGCTTCCTTCGCCCATGTTCCAAATCCCCGTACCTTTCATGCTGCCCTCACATTCCCAGTACTTCTCGTAGAGGCAGAACTTGCGTGGGTTGTCCACCACTTTAAACTTCTGCAGCAGGGCCCTGATGAGCTCCTGCGTGGTTGTCTCGCTGGTCACGTGCAGGGCCTTGACCGTATCGCGGGGCAGGTAGAACGACGTCAGCGTCTTCTCGCTGTTGTCCTCCTCCTCGTAGATGATGTCGTAAATGGACGGTGGTCGAGTGCCTGCCAGGACGTTGATGGGTCGAGTGAGGTTCATGTGGACACGGATGAAGCCGTGGAATGTCTTGCCGTCGTCTTGCTGGTGAGGTTAAAGGACAAAATTAAATATGGTAAACGAGGGGAACGGCTGGTTTTACGGGTCTCCGTTAAATGCCATGCTAAAGACACATATGTCACAAGGCTCAACTGTGTATGTTCAAAAGATTGATAAAATACAACACGAATTAGGGGAAAATTAGGATAATTTATCTGGAATACGAAATGCCTGCGGACATCTGTGATGTCCGAGTTTTTCCTACCGAGGTAGGATCGGTCCCAGTTAACTCTGACAGCTTACATTAAAATTCCATCTTGCATAATTTTTCCAGCTGTGAATTACTTATTTGCTAAGTGTTCCAGCCTAGCTGTGTTATTTAGATTTGCAAAAACATTCCCCATCTGGTGGGTGACGAAAACCACAAGCTATTGATAAAATTTAACAGAGAGCCGAGCAACCGATGATCATCATGAACCTTCTGTGGAAGGCTTTGAAATCTCTGGTTCATCTGTATCTTACCATTTCCATTTCGTAGCCGAGTTCAGTGGAATTGTACTTTTCAATCTTCTGCTTCAGCTCGAGGCCAATGAAGGGCGGCTCAGCAAACAGAGGCGAATCGAGATTCTGAAAGATTCAAAGCAAACGTTCTCTTAGAAAGTTTTCAGGAAACAGGTAACAGGAAAAGTTACGGTTTCCATCGGAAGACACCAACAACTTTTCAAAGTCATTGCTATTTTTTACAAGCTTTTTTTCAATCGCCAAGGTTTCTCGCAAAATTTTGAGGGCAGCATATGAATGAATCTTAACATCCAAGAGTGTTTATTGACAGTCACAAGGACGTTTTGCCGATTTCTACGGGTCATCCAGCGCAATAACAATTTTTAAGAACCGGATCTCGAAATTCAAAGAGTGAAACTGCAGTAAAATCGTTTTAATTATGGGGATGATAACGTGAAATGTCGCAACGTTTAACGAAATCCAAGTGCCAAATCTTTACGAAAGTGGTTTAACGAGCAAATACGTTTAGCATACATATGCAGCTAGGAACAACCTCGATTAGTTTTTCGGCAACCTTGTGCAAAAATAAAAGCTTAGTTAATATTCATAATTGTGAAACTACAAGAGAAAAACTATTTCGAAAGATATATACAAGAAAAAAAATTTTACCCGAGATTTCCAAGTTAAAAAAAAAAAAAGTTCAACGGACTTGTAAAGTCTGGTTCCATGCTAATGCTTACCTCGCACTTTACTTCAAAAAACTCCTGTCCGAGCTCCGTGGTTTGCGTCTTGCAGTTCAGCGTGACCAGGCTGCTGCACTCTTGATGGCAAGTGTAATTGCAATCTGCAGGAAATCAGAAAGAAAAAAATGGTTTTACACAAACGCCCTCTTTTAAACGATGGGAAAAAAGCTCAGAATTCTGAGAGAAAAAGCGAACAACAGAAACTGTGAAAGCCAAAACAGGAAACAAGAGATGAAAATAAAACCAACTCTGGGCGGAACCTGGCGATTCCTCGTACAGAAATGGGATCGTAGGACAGTCAGTTTCCAGAGATTTACCCGAGATCCTGCAATGTCACCAGACTCGAGCGGCGGCTAAAGATTCTCAGTGGCTGCGATGGGCAGACAGAAACGTAAGTTGCCTTCAATTTGTATTTAAACACTGAACTTAAAATAGCTATGCAATGCCAATTTAGATATGCAAACACAACTTAATAGTACTTTGAATACACAAGTGTTTCCATTGCACAATTCCCACATTGAAAGGAACATATTGTATTTCATCAATTCTAAGACGCACAATAAATCCACTATCACCAAAATAACTTTGATTCTAAGAAACCAAATTTCTTAGAATATCTTTCAGAAGATTTAGCAAATATTTTATTTTACCACGTTTTTAGAAATATTTATAGGGTAAATAATTGCATCTTAGATTTGATGAAATAGTGTAGGCTATATGCAATTTATAAAAAGCACAATTTATATTAAATCTATTCATACAAATAATTTGTACTGTAATGAACACCATTGTATCGCAACTATTTGCCCACCCGTCATCATTAATGGTTATAGATTGAAGCCAATACATTTTTTTCAACTTTGACCTGATTTGGTTCTGCAACCTACGACTCACCATCCCAACGCCCCAACCTCTTAGCTACTGACATGGCCCAAATAGATTATATTGGAGATTGAGGCCAAATTTAAGTTTATCTCAACAACAAGATGACAACAGAACGTGAAGCATATGGGAAATGCCAGTAACTACTAGAATATATTTGTATATATATTGAGTCCATTTTAACCCAGACTCTCCCCTCCCCTCATGGACGTCCTTAATTTTCCTGAAAGTAGGGTGTCCAAAACAATAGTTGGAATATCCTATAAATTTCCATGCACGCTACCAATTCCACATTTTCTCAGTATTTTCTGATTAAGGGAAATTTAATGACCTCGAAGGGAAATTCCAGCATAAAATTGGTGTTTAACACAAAGTTAGACATAATTCCCGACTTTCCCAAAGTTTTAAAAATTCAAGTACAATTGGGACTGGGGACACATTTTATTTCTTCCGGTGTCCATTTCCCTTTCACTGACCTTTCAAACTTAATTAAACAGAACATCAAAAAACTGAAAAATACCATCGTTAAGTGGACGTTCATAATAGCTTCCTCATGTCCACATGCCTGGATACTCCCCCTGCCCCCTCTTGAGCACGTCCTTTTTGAATGGCCCCTAAATAACTAAGCTCCTAAAGTTCTCACAACTGTTTGCTCCAAGTTTTGACAAACCAACAGGTTGGAAATGGGTAAACGACCCCTGTTTTGTTGGTTATCTTTAGTTGCACCTTCATGCAACTTCAGCCAAGTTATCATTTCAGCGATAACTACTTACTACTTGCAGAAAACAAAGCGTTGCAGACAATGCATGTGGGACGGGATGATAAGATTACAATCGCTGATTAACCAATCTTAAAACCCAACCAAGAACTTGAATACAAAGACATGACAGTGTTATTCAACTGATGTGCCACTGGGACATACTCATTGTAAATAATCGAGTCCCATGATGACAGTGTTCTCATAAAAAATTGTGTGCACTTTATTTAAAAAAATTAGAGAAAACCTAACTCTGAATTGAACAATACGTTTTTCCCAATTAGCAGTGGTTCGTTGCTCTCGATTTATAATAAATATCTAACGTTTGAATCATTCCGTCTGGATATTTGTTTAGAAATCCATAAATCAGGGGGTCAAATTCAGCCCCCTAGGTGGCGCGGCGGTCTAGTGGCAATACAGCTGACCACGATGACGCAGGCGCGGCGCCCTTCCAAATTGTTACTTAAAAATTCCCTCGACCTCAAAACCATCGAGTCCCCCACGTGGGTGCCTTCGCAGGGGGGGCATACCTCAGGCGCATTCCTGCAGGCGTGCCAATTCCTAAATTTAGTGGTGAATAATTTAACGTCTCCGAGGCAATTTCGCCGCGGTAGTTGGCACTCTCACCACCCGAGCCAATTAATGGGGCCTGCGAAAAAACAAAAATATTGACTCGGGGTATCGCAGTTTTATCTGCCTTATTCGAGTTCATCACTCCCTAGTGGCGAATGGACCCTTAAGCACGGCCGCTTCTGGAGCAGACGGACGTGTGGGTCATCTTCGAAAAGTCCATACACCACCAGGGAGCGATAAACCGGAATATATCCAGAATTTTCCTTAACCTTGTGGACAATTTTATTGGAAATCCTTCAATTATCCTTGGAAATGTCATGCTGATACGCCACCAGGGGATGTGTATGTGACCAAGATGAAAATATGAACATTGCATGGTGTTTACCTTGGAACCCAATGAAACTAACCAATAACAACATGGAAATCTAAAAATCAAACACAGGTGGCGAATAAGTACGCATTTCTGAGAATTCGACTGTTGTTGTCACATGACGTCAGTCCAGCTAGACGCTGATTGGTAACCTTAGTTGCAGGACTCGTAAATCTCCTTGTTTATATATTTCGATAAATCATGACAACAACACTGCCAGATAAGTGTTTGCTATGTTTCTCACCTGGGCCAGTCGTCCGAATCACCGTTGCCAGGAAATGGCGCCATGGAGGGGTGCAGCAGCGCCAACTCCAAATGACTCCCCCCACAATCTTTCGATAATAAAATTTAAAAAAAAAAAAAAACGAAAGTACTTTTCGCAATGGCGCTTAATGGCAATGCCTAGGGTGGAGCCGGTGCATAAATAATGAGGTGACGCTCCTCCAATTAACCGCAATACAGGGAGGGCCCTAGATCCACCTTAAGACCATATACTTGAATTACGATACTCCGTAGCAATCCAATAAAAACGATACAGGGAGTCCATGAAGTGGCAACTTCCCCCCCCCCCCCCTAGGGCAGTCATTTTGTCACCTTAGTACCCCCTTCTTGCGTCACTTTATTCCATGGAATATGGAGATTCGTGAAGACTCTACGAGATTTAAGTCCCACAAATCCCCAGAGGAAGAATATTCAACCATGGGATATTGGCCAGAACTAGTGTCATTCTCGGAGGTGGATGACCATCGCAAAGCACCCTCGAAATACAACGAATTCTGAAATCCGCCCACACTCGTAAACCATGTCAACGCCACCGAATTCCAACCAGGATTTCGGCCCTCCGTCCAGGTAACAACAACAACGGCAACGTTCAAAGGTTTGGTAAGCAGCTGCTTACTTACTTGCCTCCCCTTTTCTCCCAAGACAAAGCAAAGAAAAAAACTAATCCCTACTTGGTTAGGGTGACCGTTGCCAGGTGAGCGATTGCAGACAATGGCACGTGGCGAAGAAGACTGAGACGCCATCTGGAATGGGGTCCGAACCCTCCCTCAACTATACTCTTCGAAACGTTACTTTTCGAAATTGGGCCCTGAGGGTGAACTTGTTCAAGCCTCGCAAATTTGGCTATTTGGAAAACTTCACCCAATTCCTGTCCTCCCCATCTGCCTCTGATCGGACCTAGATCGAAATTCTTGAGATATTTGGTAATTGCCCTAATACCTGGTAAACACTTAAGATTCCTGACGTGGCAATAGACCACTCCTATACAAAGGCAATGCTAAGCAATAATCATGTGATGTCCAAACATTCATCTTCATCCAGATCGATAAGAAAATTGTATGCCCAGTGATGTTTACTAAGAAATATCGAATGCAGTTTTTGGTTATGCCTCATTAAAGGCCTCGGGACCAGATCATGTTCATCTAATGGATTTTACAAGGAAGAAATGGCTTTTATATCTCATGGGGTTAATGTCATCGTGTTACCAAACAGGACATCCACAAATTGAATTCAAGCTCCCAGTTATCTGGAATTAGTAAGTGCTCGCACAAACCTGGCGAGTAATAAAACCTGATAACGGTTAAGTGGATGCCAGTCGCCATTAATTTAAGGCTTTATTTTCCATCCAAAAAAGTTCAAAAGCCAATTTAAGAGCTACTTGTCCAGCACGATTCACAGATTAATAACAAAAAAATGTGATACGGATTCCAACCGACATTAGGGGAATAGGAACATGCTATGTCTTGGGAATGCCCACACCATTCCATATGCTTTGCTTATGAAATGCCTATACCACCCCATATACCACCTATTTGGAAGTAGGCGAGACCGGGGCACAGTGGATACACTTTTTAGAATTCATTTTTTTAGGGGGGAGGGGGGAGAGAAATATTTAACTTGTAGCATTTTAAAAGAATCTGTATCTGTACACATTTTAAGTATAATTACAAAAACGATTAAAATTAACCGTAATTACAGCAACTTTCATATTTCCACTGCTTACTTGTCCAAATGTGGTTTTTTTTCTCTGTGATTGTGAACCATTTTTACTTTAGAACATAAATTTAAACATGGTTTTTATTTAAAGTTATAATTAATGAGAAAATATAAAAATATTTTCCAAAAACATTAATTGGGGTATGCTGGGACATGTCCCACTGTACCCCATA
>JAQGAE010005720.1:0-10929 GCA_034696685.1 Julus scandinavius
TAATCAAAGCTGATGAAACTATTAAGAAATGCCATGGTCGAAGTCGAATATTATTTATTCTTACTATTCTTATAAATTATAATATTACTCTTTTAACATCTATCTACGTACCGTACAAAAGCATATTCAATCTTGTTATTTATTAACTTAACTATGCTTCACTTTTCTTTTTCTTTTTCACCGCACAAAATTGTTCACATTAATATTTAGTACTGGCGCACCTCCTTCCTTATTTGTCCTTAGAGGTGACATTCAATTTCCCAATTATTTACGTTTTTTGTAAGTTGGTATTTGCTTGAAATACCTGCGAAGCTTAAAGATTTTTAAAATTATATGCAGAGTTAAAAATATTTGTAATTTCTTAGTTACACACCACCTTACAAGTAACACAAATCAATCCCGAGACCAAATGGGCTGAGCCCCATGGTGCCTAGTAATAGCAGATTTATTTCGTAAAAGTTACGGAAAAATGCTGGCAGCAGAATTAGCGATCTTTCTGCTAAATGTACGGATGTTTCACTGTAATATTAAGGGTACACTTCCACAAAAACAGCTTAATACCACCATAAAAATAAAAGAATACGTCGATCTACAATAGTTGTGTAATTAGCTTATGACACTTTTTTAATAGAGGTTACACTCAATTCCAATTACTAATGATTTTTTACGTTGGCATTTACTTGAAAACAAATAGAAAACATAGAAAACCACAGTCAAGACAGCTGGCCATCAAACCCAGGTCTCCTGTTTGAATGGCTTCTAGCATAACCGCTATCGCATCTTGCTTGGTCACTTAATGCTAATGACGTCAACGTTAAGTGTGAGATACATGAAAAGTTTCTTCATTTTAGGAGGTATTTGAAGAAAATTTCTTGTATCAAGGCTGAAAAGGAATGCCTAAACTGAAATTTTCTTTGTTCATCATACAATATGTCCATGAATTGGTTTGATTTCTCAACAGATAACACTTAAATGCAGAAAGTTCCTTCATCTTTGATAAATTTAAAGAAAATTTCTCGTAAATCCAGCTTACTTGACATTTCCTTCAAATTTGACTCTACTCTTCCTGTAAAATTTACAGATTTTTTAAACTGCGTTTATTTTAGCCTTTACATTTCATCACCCGGAACCAAAGAACACTTGAGCCGTCCACGATTGGCGTTTTTCAAAAATGTTCGTTCCCGGGCTCCGGCTTTCCACTGTATAGAAAATCGGCTCGTCCACCAGACGGCATCTTCACTGTTGAGAGGGATGCTCGTAAACGGATGGCTCACTTTCCACATCTTTTTTCCCAATCAAAGCCAGAATACGATGGAGCTCAGTGATTTTCCAGAGACTGCCATGTCGACCACCGGCATCGCCTATGCATTTGCACATTTCTTGCACTGTCTAGCCATCATCTCGTTATAACGTCGGCTTTACTGTCTTAGCAACTCCAATGCGAATCCCGTCTGACATTTGGCATTTCGTTGGCGTTTCATCCGTGCTCCTGTTTCACCCATTCCTCGCGGAATCCCATTCTGCTCCCCGGCCCCCACATTCTTCCGGCTCCGGACCAATATGGGGTCTACGTGCAGCATCAGCAGATCCAAGCAGCAGAAAAAACAATCGGTTGACCAACTGAGCTTCGAATGCGATGGTAAGCTTGCCCATTTTCCAATCCTACTTGGGAAATATTTGCACCTTTACAGACTGTGTCCTCATAGCTAAAAATAAACCGCTAACCCTCGTTTTTGGATTCCATTCTGCATGTGTTAGCATCTCCTCTGAATTTCTACCTTGAAATGCCAGACCAGAATCAAGGATGCAATCTGGGTTTTTTTTTCTTCACCATGTATGGATCTGAAAAATGCTTTTTTCGATGAATTGACAATTTTCTATATATTTAAAAAAAAATATGATCGAATGTCTATTTAGGGCAAGTCTCGTTTTTTAGCTCTTCATTTAGCTACAAATAAGCTTCTAGCTAGTATATGCTTTACCTAATTTCATATATGAATAATGGCATCGCGACTACATAGGCCCCGTGGGAGAATGAACCGTTCTCTTTTATGAAAAGCCACGCATTTGTGAAACACCCTGCTCATAAAATCTACTTTTTCATTGTCTCGCCGGCTGGATGCCATGCAGCATCCATATCCGTATAGGTTCAAAAGATGAGGATGACGTCATAGCCGCCCCATCGTTTCCCCTGTTTAGGAACCCTCTTCATTGTGTGCTTGCACAATGTGCATAATTATTAGCAAGTATAAAGCAAAGCTTTCACACCATTTTTTCTATGCAAAGGCAAAAAAGCAGCTTTATGATGAATATTAGGTACGGCAAGGGCGTGGTATACTTGGAATTTTGGCGTATTATTAGGCCTTATAGGTCTGCGTGCCCAGTTCCAAAAAGAGAAATTGGCAAAAATTGTTTTATGGAACCCTTTCGAAAAATAAACGAAAAAGGCATTTCCAATCGAGCATACAGAATCACAATATAGAATCAACACGCTGGCAACATGCCCCCATTTTTCCAGGTCGAATGTGGAAAAGGCCATGTGCGATTCCAGAACCACGAGTATGTACGAAAACTAGACCAGCAGCAGATTAATGTACATTTAAGCAGATTAAGGACATTAAATGAAATTAATGCATGCAGTGGAATATAAAATGACAGTAAAACACAACTTTCAAATAGGTATATTAAGCTTTTTAAAAATCACGACCACTACATGTGAGGTTGGATTTACTCAAACACAAATTTTAATTTTATTGTTGTAGTTTATTTCTCATTAATGGTATAATGCAAATACTTGAAATTCATACCGAAGAAATACTGTTCTATTTCTAATCTATTATAACTTTCTTAAAGTATACTCATTGAATATTGAATGAGAAACTAGGGCACCAGGTGGCACTTGTGTAACTAGGATAGTATTTGCTACCTCCTTGCATCAGGACTAAGAATAAATTTTCAAGTTTTTTTAATGTTTTTTAACGGAATGTAGCAATGTTGCGTTGACTTGTGGGATTTTGAAACATAGCATTTTCTTTAAGTAATGGTTAAATAAAAATGTTAATTGAAAATTCTGAACAATTAAAATTAATGGGCTCCGATCAATAGACGTAGGAGGTGGGCCAACATTAATTAATTTAATTACATATATAATACTAACACGAAAGGCTCTATGAATTAATTTAGGTAATTTGCAGTTAACGTCTCATTGAATAAATCATTTTAAAGGTATAAACAATGTCATTCACATATACTACATGTAATCAAGTGTCTCCACCTGGTGGCCAAGGGGACGTTTCACAGATGGCGGTGACATTGGCAATTAACTTTCTTAAGAAAAAACTATTGAATGTGAAATGATTTTATAAACAAGTCTAAGAATATTCAGAATTTAGAAATATAATAAAATATTCATAGGTCCAATTAATCAAATAATATCCTACTTAGCATAGCACAATTTGTGAATACTAAATGTTATTTAAGCATTTACCTAATTAGATTGCCTTTTCCCCTCCGCGGTTGGTTGTATAGAATTTCTACTTGAGGAAAACAAGTATAGTCTGGATTTTTCCAATAAAGCCTTGTTTCTATGCACATGGCTTGTGGCTAGTTTATTCCCAAACAAAAATGTTCTCTAAATTGATGTGCTGATGTTTATCTAATCGTGTACCATGAAAGTTTGAGATACAAAACCTTTGTATTTACAAGATATAATGTTTTCTGCAAATATCCAAGAGGGTAGTCTGTGATGTGGTCATTTTTTGTAACACAAAGTTTAAAAAATGCCATGGATGGTATTTAAAAGGCTCATGGAACAACTATATTTATAACAGTGCAAAAGTAGGCTATTTTTTATTAATACAGAAGCGCTCTTTTATCAACTACATACTTATGAGAAGATATTACAAGTGAATAATGAAATGTATACTTGCAAAGTGCTTACGTATTTTCAATTTGTGCATAAATCTGTGCATTTCGAGAGTTTTTACGAAGTTATGCACAGGCTCTCTATGCTTTATCCTACATAACATACAAATTTGAGCTGCAAGCTGAATGCTAATGAAGAACGACTGAATATGTGAATATATATGTAGTATGATTAAACTCTTTGATTGCAATCTTTAACTATTCGGTAGAAAGATTGCCAAATCATTATTATAGACCTGAGGTGTGGAGCTGATTAAAGCTGAGTTGCAGTCAGCTTCAAAATCAATAAAACTTGCCATAAATATCCAGATTACATTCAGATATGGACAAACAGAATGCAATTTACGAGTGAAACACTTCGATAAGGGTTTTCAAGTCCAAACCATAACAACACTACTATGGCCGATCACAATTCTGTATGAAGTGTGACTTTTATGCACTATACATTTTTCAGCTGTAAGAATGTACATTTTCTGCAGCAAAGAGTAATTTTTTTTTGGAGGAAAGGTGCACATTTTTCTGTAATAAACGTGCAATTTATATACACTAAAACTGCAGTTTTCATGCACTAAAAGTGAAAATTTTCAGCTTTAAGAGTGCCATTTTCTGCAGGAAAAGTAAACATTTTTTTTTTACAATAACAGTGTGTTATGCATCAAAACTGCGGCTTTTATGAAGTAAAAATGTGATATTTTTCTTCAGTAAAAGTGCGATTTTCATGCAGTGAAAACGAAGGTTTTATGTAGTACAGGTGTGATTCTGCAGAAATATCGAATTACTGGGTGGAGTCTGCTTTTCTCATTTGGCCTTGACCTTATATCAATTCTATACTCTTCACCCGTTGTCCACACGGTGTCTAGTTTATCCCAGAGCCCCCTTCAGGCTCCATCCCCCCTCATAGATGTCCTTCATTTTGTTTTAAAACAGGGTGTCCAGCAAATTTGTAGGAACATACAACCTATAAATTTGCAAGAGAAATTCTAGCATAAAACTGTTTTTTAACACAAATATAAGCATAATCCCGAGGTTTTAAAACTTTAAGTACATTTGGAGCCGGGGACACATTTTTTCTGGTATCCCTTTTCCCTTTCACTGACCTTTAAAACTCAAACAGAAAAACCCAAAACTGAAAAATGGCCAATAAGTCTGCCACTGCTGAAACCCAAGCATAAATAATAAGTATCTCTCTTTTTCTACCGTTTCAGAATACGGCGAGATGAACCCTGAAGTCAACGAGCCTCCACCACCGCCCAAAGCGCCACCCAAGGCGCCTCCAAGCGCCTTCGACCCGGACGAAAACGACGTATCAGACACGTGGGGCTGGGTGAGTTCCAAGCAGTTCCACAACTACTTTTACGAGGGTTTCTACGCCCCCTTCATCCTCAACCCGGACTACATGCTAATCATCGACGCCCGTCCGGAGGATGCCTTCCAACAGACACACATCGTGACCTCACAGTGGCACGGTAATGTGGCGCTTCAAGACGCCAAACTTGACCTCAACCGCTTTTCCATCATCGTGCTATGCGACCAGGACGGTGCGGCCGACGAGAACTCCATGGTGCGCCGCATCCAGCACTTCATGGTCCGCAAGGATTCCTCTCTGGAGCCGATGATCATCAGAGGTGGCATGGAGGTGATCGAAAAGCAGTTCCCCTACATGCTCACCGGAGCCAGCATTCGGGCAGAAGAACGGCCGACCTTCATCTCCTGGTTCCCGGCCATCATCGTTGACTCCCTGCTCTACATGGGACGCACGGAACACGCCCTCAACGTCAAGGTGATCAAGACGTTGAGCATAACACACGTAGTGAACCTGTCGTCCAAGTCGCCAGGTATCTTTCCCTTCGTCTCCTACCTGTGCATCCCCGTCGAAGAGTCCGAGGAAATGGACCTGCGCTCTTACTTCACCCAGATCAACGCCCAGATCTCGAACGCTCTGGAGTCGGGAGGTAGGGTGCTGGTCCACTGCGACGAGGGTATCGATCCCAGCGCTACCATTGTCATCGCCTACCTCATGATGGTGAAACGCTGTTCACTGGCAGATGCCCACGACTATGTCAAGTCCCTAAGACCCATCATCCAGCCCAGTGAAACGTACTTATTGCAACTGTCAGAGTACGAAATGGAACTCTACGGGAGAAAGTACACAAACACTGAGGATCTGTGGACATGAGGGAAAAAAGTTTAGACGTTCCTTGTTTGTAGTCGTCATCGGCTGTTATCTGCGTGTTTGTATACCATGTACATGTACACTCGGGTAGCCCATCATCTATAGTTTGCTTTTCATCAAACAAAATTTCAATGAAATTTCACTCGTCTGACAAACACGAAAACAAATGGACCTTATGCAAACTACGTCACAACTCATGAGTGCCTCAGTCATCTTTTTTTCTGTTTTTCCACAAATCATAATAGGTACTTTTAAATAAGTGGCTAGATTGCCTTAAACGGGTGAAATATAATAGGAATGTTATGCTATGACTATGAGATTCCAGGTATGCCACCAATTTGTAAGTACCTTGTATGTTTGTTTTTGTCTTTTTAAAAAGGAAACGAGGCTAAAAATGGAATCCAAATTATCAGTAAAACTTCTTTTTAATGAATGGCAGTGATCAAAAGTTATTTAATCACATATTGTAAAAGCGAGGCACATAATTTATTTGTGACGTGACTATGCACAACGTCCATGACAAATGTGATCATTTTGAGGTTTCTCTGTTGATAGAGATAATCTGTGGTTTAAAGTGGTTTTGGATTTATTTTGGATCAATAAAACCTTTGTCGATTTGTGCTAAACAAACACTAATCAACTGGCCTTTCTCGCAGTTTCAAAGACCTTCCATGCAAGGTGAACCAAAGTGTTCCTGAACTGTGTCTGTGACGTATTTTGCACAATGACCATTTCAAATTGGTTTTGCTGGACGTGAAAATTAGTGTTTAAAGGACCCAGAAAATGATGAAATTGTGGGTTTTTATGGTACGCTTTCTGAGAATTTCACTAGGCATGGATCTTTCACATTTTTTTAAAGTGCAAAAACGAATCATAAGTAAAGCTTTTGAGTACAGGAAAGAAACACCAACTGATAATCAGTGGAATATCAAGAATACAAATTTTAATTTTGTTTTTGCTCAAATATATTGTAGCAGTTTTTGCAATTAAAGAATTTCCTGAAAGATCCATGTTCGCAAATTTGTCTATTTAGATAATATTTTGTACTAAGTTCCTTTCTTCGTTCTATATGTTGCATAACTCAGGGTTGCTACACTAATATTATCCAGTTCTTGCCTTTTTTCAGGTTTGGAAATATGGTTAATTTCTGGGTACAACTGATCCAGACAAGCATCTTGACTATGTAAGAACTTTCGATTGAAGTCGTTTTCAGGAAACAATTTGATAAAAATAGATTAAAAATAATTAAAAGCTAACTGAGATGCGTCAATAATTAAGGAAATAGGTAAGTTTAGCTAAGGTAGCCAGTCCTGTTTTTCCAAGATGGCCACATTTGGAATAAAAGGTTGCAGACATGTGGAAAAACAGCATTTGGTGCAGGAAAAACACTAAATAAAAAACTGATTAGAATTTCCAGGGGGCAAAAAATTTGATTGCATTTCTTGAGTTTCCATCTTCCAGGACATAATTATGTGACTATGAAGATAATGTGAAATGAAAGCTAGAGCAGGTTAAATTTTGACGTGAATATATTCGTAATTATTATTTTTGTAAGAAAAAACTGTTTACATATTCACGAATGTAGCCGGCAGGCTGAGCAGATTGCGACATTTATATCAGAAAATATGATCGAAATTTTAACATTACATGAATAGCGTTTATGACTTAAGTTTGACAGCCCATATATATGAAATATATTTGTCATCCAAAGAGCATTTTTTCCCCCTCTATCAAAAAACGCAGATTTCAAATACAGATTTGTGTCTCTAAAAATGTCGATATATCGGTATTTTTACATTAATTTGATATCATAGTAATAAATGAAAATCTTACATAAATACAAAATTATTACAATTGAAATTCTTGTTTGGTATTTCCAAGCTAATGCAAAAATGCTGAATCCAAAATTCATATATATTATTTTTCAAAGCAAAACATTTTGACAATAAGCACGTAGGGATGCTGCATTTCCATTTTCTACATTTATAGTAGATTCTACGTTTTCCTTAGTTCAAATAGACGTACCTTAAAACGAGTACTTTTAAAGACAATGGTTTCTAGACGTTCTATTTGAGGGCATAATGGACTCTAGTATTGGGCTGGCAAACAAAAATAGGGATGTAACGAAAACTTCTAAAGTAACATAAATGGGTAAATTTGTCAGCCTCGTACTCGTCACATAAAGTGTAAAGAAAAATAACAGGAATGAAAACTAGTGTCATGTAGAAAAAACTAAAAAGATGCGGTATTTATCTTCACTGACGATTCCAAGACTTAAGTGTTGTCTTCCAGTGTTAGAGAAGTAGCACATAAAAACAAATCTGTCAAAACACGATACTCATACCGCCTTTCTTGTAAACCACCCAGGCTTATTTCCATTTTAAAATATGGGTCGTCTAAGCTATTTCCATCGAAATGGAGCGTTTTACTTAAATCTCCACTCTGGAAGACGGAATATTTCGTGAACTGACAAGAATTTTTGTCATACTAAAATAGTGTAGCAACCATGAAAATGTGAATGGAGTGTGAAGAGCTTCCGATTTGCTTCCCATGCATTCTTCATAACTGACACTAAGGCATGCCATGAGCCAACTTCTAAAGATTTTAATGTGGGTCAGGGAATTATATTTGTATGTATTTAACATACAAAAACTGCTCAACCATTTGATAAACGTTTTTAATAGAAAGTAAAGGTCGAACGCACTTATTTGAAAAATCAGTGTTCTATCATAGCTAATATCGAAATGTATGTCAGTAGCAGCCATTAAATAGACATTTTAGTTTAGGAAAAAATAAACATTATTTCATCAATCTTATTTCCTTCATCAACCAATGAATCAAACTGCCGATTGTAACGATATTCATTTCAAATTCTTTCAAGATACCTAGCTAAGACACGATCTGTTGTTTTAAGTGATTTGTATAAATGTGTAGCATAGAGAAGTATTGATAAATGTTATTAACTAACGTGAACTTGAGATGACTCATTTTTAACTTTATCGCATCAAAACATCTTATATTTTTCATTAAACACTTTGAAAAAATCCTTGAACTATCAGGGATCTGAAGTGTCCAAACTTAATATTATATTAAAAGACAACGAATTAGATCATAACACGACGTTAGAGGATTGTTACAGGACCACAACTCTGGTACACATGAAACTGAATTTTCAAACAATTTTTAAAAATGCATAAACTTTCACGTAAAAATCTTAAACCGTAACAGTACAAATCTTCAACTGGTTATCCTTAATGCGCTATACACCTCTAACGTCGCGCCTTTTATGCCAAACAGGGTGACTTTAAAATTTGAAAATAAAGTAATAATGCCATAATTGGTCGTATGCTTTAAGTATCATGGTCACCCTGCGGACGAGTACCTTTGCACTAATTTGGCACAGTCTTTTCTAGTACTGTGTTTTTTTTACAATAAAAACGAACGTAAATATTTTAAGTCTTCCTCAAAAAATAATAAAATATAATAATGGATCTGAAATAATGCATTTTTCTCCTTTTTGCTGCTTTTTTTTACAAAGCAAGCTTAAATAAATCTAGAAATTATTCAGAAAATTAAAACAAATATAGTCATGAAACTTTTTTAACAGCATTCAAAATGCACGGTGAGCATTCTAAATGTTTGCATACATATGTTTGGAAATTGAGTTAAATATACTTTTAATCGCCACATTTCAAATAATTTATAATTTCAACTAATGATGCATTTTGCAAACTCTACTGAGGTTTAAGCTACTTTTTTTTATAATTTGTTCTAATGCGGGTGTACCCGTTACAAATCATTATGTTAAAACGAGAATGAAATGGAAATTTTACTAAAGTTTTGTGAAAACAATGTATTTTTATTCTTGTTAATGTCATGATATCATACGCACTTGTTAAAATGGCAGGCTGATTCTAATTACCTTAGATGCATAATTGTGCTAGAATACTTTTTCATGTACATCAAATTTGCTTTTTCCAACTAAACCCATCCCGGCCTGCGCGCAATGTTCCTCTTTTCCGTACTGTAAAACTTTGAATAATTTTTTCTTGTTTTTATTCCAAACGAGTTTTAGATTATTAATTTTAGGCCTATAGTTTTCGAACGGTCTATATTTATAAATGCCCAAATAAAAGATGTCAATTATTAATGTAAATAGATTGTGGAGAGTTTTCATTTACAGGGATTAAAAGGGGATATTACTATACATTGCAATGCTTACAGTGGTATTACGTTTCATAGGCATGTATCGGAATGTACAGTATATGAATTAAAAAAAATTCTTGACTGTACAGTAGATAAATTTTAAAAATTACTGACTACATTTTTGTCTTATGAATTTACTGTAATTGCAAAAGACGAAACAAGATGCATGTAAAAACAAATAATGCACCTTGTGATAACTATAGGTAGTTTTAGATTTATAAAATTGGTGAATATTTCAAAGTTAATTTCTACTTATCGTTTTCTGTGAAATGTAGTTTATAGCACAATTAACCGAAGTACAAGTTTTAATTATCTACTTGACCTATTAGTATTTTCCCACGACATGTCTTTATCTAATCTATTTAAATTCTAACGAAATGATCAAGTGAGTAAAGCCGGATCTCCATCAAGTCGTAAATGTTAGTATATACACGTTTTTACAAACATATGCAAAAACGTTTGCCCTCCGGGTTTGTTTCAGCCGCCATTTTTTAAATATATGTAAGTATCAAAATTGCACAGCAATTAAAGACATTTAATAGATGTACAATTTTGATATTTACATATATTTTCAAAATGGCGGCTGAAACAAACCCGGAGGGCAAACGTTTTTGCATATGTTTGTA
>JAQGAE010005721.1:0-10928 GCA_034696685.1 Julus scandinavius
AAGGTCGGATTTGGCTAACAATAAAACAACTTATGGGTTTCACTTCGTTTAAGGCGGTGCACAAGCCAAATTCAAGCCCTATACCTGCCATGCATTTTTTTTTTCAAATACAGAATTCGAAAGAATACATATATTTTACAATGTTTTTCCGCAATTTAATATTAAGTAGAGTATGATCTACCATGTAGAAAAGGTGTTATCAGAATATTTTCAGTAAAAAGCCTAAAAAAATGGATTTTTCGGCATTCACTGATGAATCTTAAGACACGTGCTGCCCCCGTACTACAAGATATACTTTACAGTTAGAAAATACGATGTTTAGGCTACTACATAATGTGGTCTAAGTTCTATGGTTATGTTCATTAATAAGTGTAACACTTACCTTGACGAAGCGTGGAGCGTCCTGAATCTGCATTTCTACTATATAGGCAATCGTTGCTAGGTCCAGCCCTGTCAAATGTGGCACGCTCATTGGATGTGCTGAGGCTTACTATGTCAATGTCAGAATCACTATCAGAATTAAAAACTTCAGCTCCATGATGCCCTCGGCTGGTAACACTAGTCGTGTGCTTGTCAAATCCTGTTGTGGATCTTTCACTGGGCCACTCGTTTCTATTCCACAAATTTGGCACAGGTGTAGTGTTTACTCCATTTAAAGTTTGATGCAGAGTACTGCCAGTAGTACAGCTGCTAATGGAGGCTCTTTCTTTAAATCCATCCGATAAGCTGGTTGATGCATGTCCATTTTCCTTGACATGTGCTAATTTCCGTGATTTTGAAGATTCGGACACTTCATCGCCATGGCTACGCTTGCGCGATGCTTGGAAATACCCAGAACTGCTGGGCAATTCATCCAAAGAACTAGAATTCAAAGCACTATCGCGATTTAATTCTGCCTTTACAATAACAGACGTCTGTCTGTGTAAATGGTTATTCCCAAGCTTCGCATCAAGGAGAGCATCGATTGGTCGGCAGATGTTATGTCCAGGGCTACATGGAAACTCTCTATAAGAATCAGAGGACGATGATTCTCCGGTGCTGCACCACATGGGCCGATGAGAAGAGTTTGAAGGGCCATGATTATTTAACATGTGTCGCTCAGGTAGACTAGCATTATTTCGTTCTAATGACACTACGTCAATGTCATCCTCGTCTTCACTATCAGCAAACAATGAACGACAGTCCATTTCTAAAAATATAAAAAAGTACAAATTATGCATAAAAATGCTGAATTGCAATAAAAAACTATCCAAGAAATGCACTGGCTTCGGAAAACAAGACAATTACCTTGTGATACTGATTCACTAACAGTTAGTTCTGGGCTCAAGCTACCAGAAAATGCCGTATCTAGAATAGATGAAAATGAAGGTGCATTGGAAACCAAGATACTTTCTTGTTCCTTTAAAGAAATACAAATACATGTGCATTATTAGACATTTCAAGCACATTGTTGCATATATGTACATGTACAATATTTCACAAAATCGCATTGAAGACCAAGTATATATGAGCAATCATCACATTATTCTCAAAAGAAGCTGAACTAACCTGCGAGTGAATTTTGGGTGCCTTATTTTGATCCCATGGGTGGGCCGGCCTACTTGACTGAGACGATCCAAGGAATCCCTTGTCCATCAGAATCTGCTAATCAAATACAAACGCAATATTATGGTGATGAAATAGCACAGGATTTTAAGCGTGAACTGGTATCTACTAAGTTCCATAACAATTGCACAGCTAAGCACCATTACAGTAATCCTAATGGTTAATGACAATGTTTGTACTGCATCCACAAGATGATAAAGTAAAATTAGAAATTGATAGATGAATAATGCTACCCCTGCCCATTTGTCTTGTGGTCGCAATCTGCATAATACATTTTTGAATCTTTACACAAATGGATGCAAGGATCGGTCATTGGGTTGACAGGTAGAACAACGTTCATTAAGCAACAAAGCAAAAGTCCTACGCAAGTAATGCGACCTTGTTCAATAGTTGCATGTAGTACTATTGACTAACTGATCAGCCATAGTAAAAAAAACTATAAATGTCGAACTGATGTGAACTTTTGTCAAATTACAACACTTTATTGTACACATGAAAGCTTAGCTATACATAATGGTCAAACATTTTCAGCCTATTAAGCAAATGATTAGCCACTTTAGTCCTGGCCCTGTGGACAAGCATCATTGAATTGATGTCACTTGCATGAGTTTTTGGCAGATGCTGATTAGCTGATAAATCTCACTGCTAAATGTAAGCCTTGTGCATTACCCCTTCATATGGCAAGTGATATTACCCAAGCCAAAAAACTACAGTCATTTTACCTGCATGTATAAATGTATATAAAAGCCTGATTAAGTATGCGATAGTGCTAGATAAAAATGACAAAGAAGTAAAATAAATATCCAGCACACACACACACATTGCATTAGCTAAAAAGCGCCAAATGAGTAAACAAGTGCCAAACATAACTAAACCATAAAGTAGCATACGCCTACATATCTGATGTGGCTCATAAATGAATATTGTATCAAAGGTTTTGGAATTTAACTTGGGCATCCAAAAGCTAAGATTTTAAGCGTCGGATTTATGGTGAATTTGTTCACATAAAATAGACAACCATAAATCATAAAATCCCCAAGAATACTAAAAAAACGAACATAAGCAGTTTTGATAGACTTGGGTTCCAGATAGTGTTTAAAAATTATGAAATATCCAAGGCAGAAGCTGGACCTGTTTCCCAAATACCATAAACATTCACTCTATTATTGCTTAATTTGGACAGCCTTTAATATACAGTATTTCAAACTAAGATGCGTTTGCTTGAAAAGTATGAATAATTGCATAAAAAAAGAAAAATACTTGACTCCATACTTAGCACTATGGAGTAACCAGGGTTGTAAAGATAAACCTACCGATTTAATTTTGAAATTTAGGCTACTTTGTGACCTCGGTTCAGTGATGCATGATATCATTCCAAATTAATGTTCATGTACTGTGCAAAGCCCAGTACTCAAAATAATTATTGGAGCATAGCACAAATGAAACATGAATCCTACTACACTAATAATATTCGAATATTGTTAGCAAATGCAATATGTAATGTTTAACAAATTTAAAAAATTGTATTTAAAGCAGAATGCAGTAGAATTTGTTATCATATATAAATTTACGGTACCCAGTCAACAACTCTGAACTCAAGTAAACATAACCAACGCAATATTCAAGACCTTTGCACTGAAAAATGCAACTTCGTCTACATATGACAGACAAAGTAAAATATATCATATGTTTAATTACACTGCATAACCCACATGACTAGGTGCTCCTTCCTCTCTTCATGTCTATTATAAACTACCAAACAATCCAAAATACCACTTGGCAGGTGGGCTGAGTCCCACAATGCATGTGCGCTCTAGGAATGATATTGGACCCTTGCATAATATAATTGGAATGTGGAAGGTGTGAGACAAGAATTCCGAAGAGAACCCTTGCATGACATTATTAAAAAAAAGGGGATTGTAAAGGTTGTACACTCGACTCATCATTAAAGTAGGACAACATTTTCGACCAGTCTATCGCTATCTTGTTCATCTTTAACATCGAGCTGAATGGGGCTCATTACAATAATACAGTGCTTTTCAACATTTTGCCACTCGCATGCTTTTGCAGCTCACTGGAAAAGGCGCTAAAGATGTGCGGATATTTTTAAGGAATTTTTGCTTTTTTTTCTCAATGAAATAAACAAAAATCATATTTTGAACAAGTTTGCTTTATGTGCGAATTTATTCTGGACACAGTATTAATATGAGAACGTAATTCGTCGTACACAGATTTCTTGGAATGCATATCCGTCATAAAATGGAGGTTACCAGTATTAGGTCATACAGTACAAGAAATTGATACCCTTTCCTGACTGTTCTTGTTTCCTGAACAAATTTCATGGATGTATTAGAAGAAGTTGATACATTTTATCCCAGGTTAACTTAGGCAATGCATCACATACACGTCTATTAGGACAGGAGATGATAATTATTAATTTTCTGATGGAATGAAATGGACTTTTACATCATTGATAATGTAAGCCAATATTCCATTTAATTCGGTCAAATGATCGACTCGCGTATAAGATTGGGTAATGTATATGATGTGCTATAAAGAAATTTTATATTAATCATCCATTAACTATGTATTCCAGTTTGTGAAAATATAGCCAGATATAGGCGCGTGAATCAATCTTAAAAACGGTTGCTCAGAAAAAATCATTTATAGTGGTATTTTTTTCATGTAGCCCACATGTGCTGACCCTCAAGTGATATAAAATAAAATTCAACTCAGTGTGCTTATAATTCATTATTAAGGGAGACGGTAGATTAATGTATATAGACAATACGTATAATTTAAACACAATTATGCAAGTGATTTCGCATTTATATAGCCAAATAGACATATCTGACTGATTTTGACGGTATCGGATCTCTACCATTTGCAAGCACAGCGAATAATTTTCACTTTTTCAGTCTTTAATTCTTCCAATAAGATCATATAATTTATCATTTTTAGATATATTTAAACGTTATCTGTGTTCACTAAAGAAAGCATAGCTATAATTTACCTCTATTAGAATAAAGTAAGTAAAATATTTCATATTTTTGCATGTCGTAGGCCCAAGGTCCTCCCAACAGCAAAGTATAAGGTCAAAAGTAACACAAATATTTATCCTAAATGTACTTTAAAAACTGTATTAAACGTTATATTCTATCATTAAATGATTCACCGTATACATATAAAACTGAACAATACCTTAGGTTAATTCCAACATAAAACGCGAATTCCAAAAAATCCAAAAGGACAACACCAAACAACACAATCCACCATATGCACAATCGCAATGGCAGTGTGACAACTAGCAATAGGGAATAGCATACGTTTTCATAATTTATCCCTATATAATAAATGAACCGTGCAACTTTAAAATTCGCGAATAACAATAAAAATTAAATGAATTAGTACTCACATTAATTAAAACTAGAATTAGTAAGTTTTAATTAGTTTACTCCGGTTCACATAATCAAATTAACTGGCAAAATGTTCGTCATAAAATCTGACAATGTTAGTTTGCTACACTGACATAGTCCATCCAAAGCGTATCGTTTAAAGGTGAACCAATGATTTCCGTGAAGGGCAAATAGTTTCATGCGGGAAATACCTTGCATGAGAAATAACACGCATGCGCCTAATGTTTTAATTTGAGTTTGTGCAATGTATTTCACGGACGAATGTATTTACCGTTACGTAACCTACATTCTCCCTAGTAAAATTTGAGTTTGAATGGCGAATGAATCTCATATTTATGGTAGGGTTGCTAGTGTTTTAAATTATTTATGTCTAAATTAATATATAGGATAATGGCAACAAAAGTAGCGTTCGTAACCGTAGGAACGACGTCTTTTGACAACTTGATTCAAAATTTAAATACCGCAACTATACAACAGGTAGAGTGTGGGAATACCAAGTTTATATTTTAAAGTAAAGCGACAATATAATCACCTGTACTTTTTAGACTCTTTTCAATCTTGGATATAATAAACTTTTAATACAAATCGGAAATGGGACTTGCATACCAAAGAAATCAGAAGGCTGCAATATCCAAGTGGAATTCTTTAGACTGAAGGATAGTATCAAAGATGACATAAATAATGCTGACTTAATAATCAGCCATGCAGGTGAATAGTATTATATTCTGAATACGATTTATGCTAAACTATCACATCATTCTACTATAAGCACTGCTATTACGTTATTTTTGTATTGAAACCAATTTAAGCCATCTGTTACCAGGTTTCAGTAAAACGCAATAGTGTGAAGAAAAGAATGGTTGTGCTAGTTTGTTTTAGAATTGAAAAATCATTTTCAAATTACAATTTTGAAAACGCAGACACAAAAAACAAGTATTTCATAGGTGCTGGTAGTATATTGGATGCTTTGGGAGCTGGAAAACCTTTGCTGGTTGTAGTAAATGAAGATTTAATGGGAAACCATCAAATAGAAGTTGCTAAAAAGCTTTCAGAAGAGCAGCATCTGTCATACTGTACTTGCAGGTATGATTTCAAAGCTGATGCAAATTAAATTGCACAAAAACACTTCACACAAAATTAAGTCAAGATTACTTTTTCTTTCTGCAGCACATTAGAAGCAAGCTTACAATCCTTTGATATTTCAACATTAAAACCATTCCCAAAAGGAAACGGAGCTGCATTCTCACAATATTTAAACACAGTTATGGGATTCAATTAGGCACAACACAGGTAATATTTGACGATGGTACTCAGTACTTTTATTTTTGGATTTCCGTGAAAATTTCAAAAAAAAACATACAGCTGAATGTTTAATAACATGTAACATTGCTTTGTTATAATGTACTTGCAGTTATGGAGAAAGCACTTCAGAGCAAATGACTATCTTGAAACGATGGAAAACTAGTAGCAAAGGCTCACAAGCAGGTGTGGTATATTTTTGGGGAAAAAAATTGTAGCCTAATTGGCAGTATACCTAATCACAACAAAACTTGACATTAACTATCAGTTATAATAAAAAAGGAACACTTTAAATTCAAGGCTTAACACTGAATTGGTCCTCTGCTGAAGGAGTCCCACAAAATACCACTGGCTTATGTACTGCTTCGACACAAATACATATTAAAAACAGAATTTAATAATCACATATTCATTAATAGCATATGACTGAAATGCAGTGAATGAAAAAGATGCCACATGATGATTGAAAGATCCGCAGGGCGTTAATGGTCTTAGAAACGACGCATATTGTTCGTGCTCTTGTAAGCATCAAACCTGTCTGAAGTATAAGAGCTACCGCCAGTTCCCGTTCCCATCCCCACCATGTTTCCCGAACCTCCACCAGAAGACGAGTCGAACATCCCCGATGATGGAAGAGGAAGCAGAGACTGGCCCATGTTTAAGCCTTGCTGATTTCTGCTACCGGAACTACCACCCATTCCGCTCCCCCATCTATCTCCTCCATCGGACCTTCCCCAAGACTGGCCATCGGATTTTCTATCGCTTCCCCAATTATCTCGCGACTGCATTCCCCCTCCACTAGAGTAAGGTTTGGATCCACTTCCTCGGCTGTCAGACTGGGACACTCCCCCGTGCCAAGAGCCCCCGCTTCGATCCACGACATAGTTGACATTTCCCGACATACCTTTGCCAGAATCAAACCTATCATTTCGGTCCCGATGTACTCCATGGTTTCCCCTCCTGTCTTGAGGAGCCTTCCAATCATCTTTTGGTGTTGGCCGAGATTGTCCAATTGAATCATTCCCATCTCTAAACGACATCCCTCGGTCGTCTCTGCCATGACCCCGCAGGTCGGTGTCTCGAGACATTCTAACGTTATCGCTGAACCGATCATTTTTGCGCTCAAACGTATCTACGCGCCTGCAACGAGAAATGCAGAACCACGCAAATTTTAATCAATGAAAACTGGAAAAATAAGAAAACTAACTTCTTAAACGAGTCGTCAAACATAACTTACCGTGAGGAATTGGAAACAAAAGGGCGCTTTCTGGCATCGAAGTCTGTATCTCGAGTGCCACGGAAAGTATCAAACGTACGCTTAACTGGTCTTCGATGATCATCCACTCTGCTATATAGAAGGTGTTAGGTTAGTGAAGGCACGAGTGGCACACTTTTTAAATAGATGCAGTCAGGTATACAAATTGCATTTAAAAAGTTAGCTAGATAGACAAACCTCATACGTTCTCGTCGCCTTAGCTCTTCACGTTCCCTTTCAATACGTTCGCGCTCTTGTCGTTGTTTTTCTCTTTCTAAACGCAAAACCTCAGCCCTTTCCCTCTCTAATCGCTCTCTCTCAATTCGGAGTCGTTCTCTTTCTCTTTCGAGCCTCACAGCCTCCTCACGTTGTTTCCGTTCAATTTCCCTTTGACGAATTATATCTTGTCGCCTGCGGCGTTCGGATTCACGCATTTCGCGTTCCTCTTCCCGCTGACGTTGCCTGATTCGTTCGGCCTAACGATATAACGCGCAAAACGGCACTTGTAAACCATTGCTATACTTCTGTACCTAAACTAGTATTTGTACCTAAACTTACCCTGATGCGATTAAAAGTTAAGGTGTTGTGATGATCATGATGCATTGGTGGTCTTCTGTAGAACGGCCTCCGAAAACCAGTCATGGTTGGTACACGTCTGAATCGAAAACTTCCATGCCCGCTTTCTCTACTAATTCTTTCAGAACTTGAGCGTCGGCTAGTAGAGCTTCGTGAGCGATGTACTTCCCTTTTTCCTTTGTCATCATCTTTTTTTGGGGACTTGTCTAATTGACATCGACACATTAATTAATGCAAAAGGTGTGCACAGATCCCTACATAAACATCCTTATCAACATATACCATACCTTGAGCATTTTCAGCTGATGTGTCTTTTTCTTTTTCGGCGCCTTCTGCTTTTGCGTCAACTCCTTCCTTCTTCTCAGATGAAACTTTATCAGGAACTTTCTCGTCTTCTTTATCCTTTTCCTTCTTTTCATTTTCTAACAAAGCACACACAATAAAAATTACTTTTAAAAGCTCATTCATAGAATCCTTTAGATGGTTTTAAGAAAATTAAGGATGAAAATGACAACAAAAATAAAGAAGGGAGGAAGCAGACATCATTACAAAGCAAATGTTAGCATTATTTTTAAATAAAAAAGAAATGTCCTCATTACTGTAAACTGTTCAAAGATTGTCATTTCACAGTAAAAATCCTATCAAAGTTCAGGGTAATGATGTAAAAAAAAACCCATAACAATCACTTACTTTCATCAGTTTTTTTCTCTACAGAATTTGCTTCCTTTATAGGTGTAACAGGTTCCTTCTTCTCAATCACTTTTTTGGCTGGTACCACAGCTTTGGCATCCTTTCGCCGACCAGGTGTAATGGGCTCAGTTTTAGCCTACACAATAACAGATGGTTAATTTGTGTTCCTATTAAACATAACGATAGTCATGAAAAATAATTACCCTTTCGACAGAGATCATACGACCGTGCAACTCCGTACGATGGAGGTACTGGATACACTTTGACGCTTCTTCGACGGTTGCCATTGTAACAAACCCGTAACAGCGAGATACCGAAGATCGTGCATTAGAAACTATCTTGGCTCCAATAACCTGGATAAATATTTTAATGTATTGTGTCCGTGCCATTAATTGTTTTGCAATTTGAGAGTGAAACTTACCTTTCCATGTTTACTGAATAAGGCCTTAAGGTCTGTAGCTCTTGTAGTAGAAGATAATCCAGTTACCCACAAGTTTTTAGCGCTAATTGCAGGACGAGCTGCTTTGGGCTTTTCTACTAAAGATTTTAACAACATTACAAATAATGAAAATAGAACAAAGCTCATGACAAATTAATTCACTCGAGCTTACCCGCATTTTTTCCATCCTTTGTGTTCGCAGTTGTGCTGCAAGTCAAGTAAGACAAAACAAAAGTTATTTAAAACTACCTAGGCATAGTTACACAGTCCCCAAGATAGATGCCGCAAGTGATGCTGCCCCTTTTAACTGCTACCACACATAAATATATATATATACACAAACGCGAGTGTATTGCAAACGGCCCCCTGATTCAAAAGAAGCGACTGCATCAATCCTTGTCACCCTCTCAGAATGATGTACTTAAAATTCATACTGGCAGATGTACAATAATTAAAAGATTTCAATAACGTGCTGAAATTTTGTTTTGCCCAATGCGCGGTTGTGGTTGTGCAGATTGGACCCTCCTCACTTTCCAAATCGATCTTCGCATTTTTTTTACTTTTGCCAATTAAGACATTTTATAGTAAAAAAAATTACTAGCAAGCTCCAGCCTTCTTCAATGCTGCAGAAGTTGTGGATTTTTGCCACGCTCAAAGGATGAATAAGCTGACCCGTGAAAAGGTAATGACAACTTCATTGTCGTGCTGCTAACTTAAAAGGTTGGGAGGACAAGACACTTGCAATCGCCTGATTTAACATTTGGATTAGCGCTTAGACAAAATGGCAACTGTTTGGGAAAGGTTAGAACCAACCTTTTGGCCTTGTTAGTAGCAGTGACAGCAGATTTATCCTCTTCTTGCTTTCCTCCCTTGACCGGCGATTTAGTCTCGCCTTTCTCAGAAGCTGGAGTTTTGGTTTTATCATTGGTTCCAGCTTCGTCACCTTTACTCGTGGCAGATGCTTTTTCAGGAGAACAGGTGCTTTTGTTATCTCCTTTCTTCTGTTCTTCCTCAGATGGCTTCTTAGTACCACCAGACTCCTTTTTGGAGTCGGCTTCTTGATCACCATTTGTCAGACCTTCCTTCTGATCTGATACTGCCGGCCCCAAAGATGCCATTTCTGTATCTAAATCCCGCTGCGCTTCTTCTACGTGCACCACTAAGGATCCATGGTCTTCTCCTTTGGAATTGCTCACGCTCTCAGTTTCGGTGCATTTAGCTTTAGACGAATTTGCCGACACATTCTCGTGACTGGACGAGGTACTAGATGCCGTCCCCTCAGGCTTTGGGTTTTCTTCTCCGCCGCTGGTCTTCTTGCTCTTCTCATCGATGACATCAACTATACAAAAGTAATCTCCACTTAAATAACCCACCCCGATATCCTTTTGGAAAACCAACGATTTCACTGTTGTTACAGAATATGATTCACCATGCTACCTTAGCTGAAATTCAACATACATTACAGTGATTGTTGATAAAAGAAAAATACATTGAATGGGGTTTATCCACGAATGAGCACTAGTATGCAACGAAAGTCTTGCTTTCTAGCGACAAGGCAGTAATGTCAAACTACAGCAGGGTGTAGGTGTAATGCCAAAGGACTTTTCTCTCACTAGCCACCTTCAATGGTGCTTTCTTTTGCTAGCAG
>JAQGAE010005722.1:0-10925 GCA_034696685.1 Julus scandinavius
TCCGATTTTAAATCGGACATTTGGTTGCTGAGAAAAACACATTTTTACTTGATTCATGCAGGTGAGTCGAATTTTTTTGCACTCGTGTACATAGACTATAATCTCAAAAGTTCTCAAGAAACACATCAAATATGCATTTTCTTATTCAGGTTATAAAAAAACAATGTGCAGTAAAACTTGTCTAAAAGCACTCTTGCGACTGGTGAAAAATATGCTTTTAGACAGGTTCATTTATACATGCGGGTCCCAATTCGAGACTGGACATTTTATGCTTTTAGAGAGGTTATTCATTTATACATGCTCTACTGTACTACACATAGATTTGATAATCAGAACTCGATTGACTAGTAAAAGATTTCTTAAGCCGCGTCCCCACCACGAAAGCTAGCATGTTTGCAATAAGTGTTTGCTTTTCATGTTTCAGCAAACTTCTGGGCGTTTTGCTTTCAAAGCATACTTTTGAAAACATTTTGCTGATCGCCCAAGAGGCATTCGAGATCATAGGAAATAATGTTTTCACTTTATGACGCTTGTACCAAGGCACGCGCGCAGCCGTCGGCTCAAATGCAGACGAAGTTTGAGCAACGCTAGAACATATCGTCTGCACAAGGTCTGCAGACATCAGTGTTCACGTCTTGGTAGAATCATCATCAACTCAAAACATTTGCTCAGTCATCTGTTCTATCGTTGGTCGAAGTTCGTCTGCAAATTGAGCCGACGGCTGAATACATGCCTTGGTTCGAGCGGCGTAAAGTGAAATCATTTTATCCTTTGATCCCGCGACCGTCTTAGGCGTTCGGCGTAATATTTTTGAAAGCAAAAAGGACCAGAAGTTTACTGAAACATCGAGACGAAAACTTTTATTGCCATCATTACTTTTGCTCCGTGTTTTCGTTTGTGTGGCCCAGGTTTTAATACCCAAAGAACCAGGTCATGGAAGGTTCTGGAGGAGCCTAAAGTCAGGCTCTGAACCCCCATGGATGGGTTCTTCCTTTTCTATATAGGCATCATTGTTAATTGTAAATATAGGCAAGAGCACTGTAAACTGGACCATCGAAATAATTCCATTTTATTTCTAATTTTTGTCTCCTTACACCAACCAGTATGGCGTCTTCCTGGACCACTGCTGCATACATGGTACTGGTTGGTGTTTTTATTATGGTACAAAAATAGTACTGTCGATGCGTAACCTTTTGGAAATGCACGCACTGCCGCCTTTGTGCCGCAATTGCTAATGGCGCAACCGATTTTAATGTTGCGCCTAATTGCCCCGTAGAGCGTAATCGCATCGAACAGCAGCCAATTCAGTTTTCATCATCGGTGAGCAACTGGCATTTGACACCATGGTGATGATGAGAATGGCTCTCTGGATATGGGAAATTCATCTTGTCTAAAATGACGTTTTTGAAAGTGAAGGACGTCTCCTCATCCTCCTACTCTTGACATTGTGCAAAGGTGTTTTGCCGGAAATATTACTTGGTGTTCACCCATACCTCGCTTTACGGCTTGGTACGTTCCGGAAAAGTTGGTCGTAAAGCGAAAAGCCATGTAACGAATCAATTCTCATTTCATTTTCGTCCCCTTCGTAAACGTAGGTCCCATAAGCTGTTTTATTGTTAGCCAAATCCGACCTTGTTTGTGCAAATTAGGGTAACTTATCACATTTTTGGCCACTTTCTTTAATTACAGCATTTTTTTGACTGTACAACGTGTGGGCCATAAATCGAAAAAGTGCCTTAATGAAAAAATGCCGTACAGCGAGGTACAGGTGTAATACCTTTTGTGTACAATTTCATAGGCTTTAATCGGTGGTCTTCAAACTGCGTTCTGTGGGGTTTCATCGAATGTCTTTGAGTTCAGCAAGATTTGTGACTGAGGGGAACGATTTTAGTTCTCTGCGTGCACGCGTGAACCGCCCCACTGAAAACAATGCTCTTCTAGAATTTGAATGAAACAAATTTTCTGAGAAGACGAGTCGTGGTTGGGCTGGTTGTTCCTCGTTGATTACCGGGTAGTTTGCCTTGCGAAAAGCCACGACCTTGCCGAAGATGCATAACCGTTTTGGGAGATTGTGATGAGCTTGATCGCGTTGTGTGCAAGCTTGCGAGTTTGTTTAAACTTGGCCTATATGCACCAAGCACTCCAGTTTAAGCTGTCTGTATGCATATCAGTCGTTGAACTCTTTCCGTGATAAAATAAGACTGGGCACACTAGGTTTTTTTTGTCTGTTCAGACAACAGACGCTGCAGGAATATCCCATTCGGCAGAACATCCGTGGTGGAGGTACCGCCATCCAGACTTAAAAAATTTTACTCATGTGTAGGAGTTCTGATTGTGATTGCAGTGGAGTCGTACCATACTCTATAGTAAAAGTAGAGTACATGCAATCAGTAGTCATTTAAATGAGTAATCAAACTTGGGCAAATATGTACTCATGAGCACAGATTAAAAAGTACAACGTAAACACCGTAGGTTTTATTACAAGACCGTCACAATTAAAATTTAAAAAAATCTTAATGAATATGTGAACACAACTTGAACCCTCTTACATAGACTTTAGCAAAATCTTAATAATTAAAGTACAGAACAGTACATCCGATAACAAAAGGTTCATAAGTAGAAATGTAAAAATTAGGATACATATTAGCTTTTATGATGACAATCATTTGAAGTACTCGTTCTAGTTAGTCCAATGTATGAAATGCGACTCAATTTCTTACTTAAAGTATTTCGAGCCATTGGTACTCATAATTTTAGATTACGTTAATACTCAAGGAAATTTGTAATCACACATTATGAACACAATTTGCATTCCATTATATTTGTACTCGTATGTTGTGAATACAATTACTGTGTACTCGGTACTCCTTTACTTGTTATTCAAATTCATTCAATCTACACAATTACTGCGGCCATCCAATGAAAACTAATATGCCTTAGATGCTTCTCAGCATTTTAAATGTGGAGGGGGCGCTCTATTTGACCAATGGGCACTAGCGTGCCACTCTGTCCATAGCATCTACATGGTAATGCATTGGACCACCTCATGACATCTGCATTAAAAATACTGTGCTCAGCACATAATCTAGTCTGCATTAGTTGCAAGCTATCGCTCCATCCCAAGCCACGCCCTTTGGAATCTCAATCCACTCTTCATTACCCTTCCCAGTGGAACGATTCCACAGTGACGTCATTGTTGGGGTTATTTCCTCCGGTGAACATGCCGACGTTTGTCGATGAGCCGTTGCCTGCCTACCTGGCCTGGAGACTGGACTGGAAAATGCAGCAGCGGCGCTGGTATTGATTTTGGCATTATCTGGCACGATGTACTGGGTTAGATCAGTCTGCCAAATCCTGTCCCCCCTGCTATTTTTTTTGCAAATCCGCGACGTGGTTTGACCCTGTGCCAGCTTATTAACCCGTTCTCTGCTGCTGGTAGCTGCTGCAGAAGCGGTGGTCGCCAGTCATTTCATCCAATGCCACTGGGAATTTTTTTATTTATGCAAAACTGTCTGGCGTCAATTTGGACTCGAATGCAGCCTCTAAACGTTGTTTTCTAAACCAGTCGGATATGGGAGGGAAATTACAAGGCCTGAAGAACCCGAACATGGCCTTGTCTGGAGTCTCAGGACTCCTCGTGCATATAATCATTTTCTGCAATGCTAATGCTTGGACTATTCCAGCTATCTTAAAACTTCTAACCCTGGCAGAACCCTACCTATCCTTCAAAGGGCATGTCCACTCTTGTAAATTCAAGTTTGGGACTGCACTCCGTAACATGGCAGTATCGCAGCATCCTGTCAGTTGTCGGTCTTTAGACAGACTTGGGCATGAAGGACCATAGTGCCATCCAGACCGGGGTACCGATCGAACTTGTTACAAAGCGTTCGGCTTGTAAGTTGTTACATGTGTGGACTTGCCCAAATTGTTTTATTTTTGCACCGATATTGCATCAGATAATGCTATGAAGCATTTACTGTCCCAAAGTCTACATTCATATTTTGGTCTCGGCAACACTTGCTACTAAAAGATTTTTTTAATTAATTTTTAACAAATATGAATAGGGATCGTATCAATGATTATGGTTGAATTTTGCTGTGGGGATTTTTGATCCCATGATGTCTTCATGTATAAATACTGACTTTTATGCTATTATTCGCTGGACCTTGCGCAGACGTACACAAGATTGCGTTTTGTCGTACGTGCAAGTTTCAACCATGGATTGGTCCACTTTCATTGGCATTTCCTAATCATTTGGTTATTAATTTGTGTTGAAAGTACATTTTTAAACTTGATTTTACTAGCTCCAGGTTGCCATCAGTTGAATTGTGTGATTCTCTGGCGTTGTTGATGACTACCTTTGGAATGGGCTGCAGTGCAAGACACCTTTTTAAACTGGTTTTGATTACTATATTTTCAGAAATGGCCGAAGCCATGAAGCAAGTGGCCAGCATGGACGTGGAGCTGACCGTGGAGGAGCGCAATTTATTGTCTGTAGCTTACAAAAACGTGATCGGAGCTCGGCGGGCCTCTTGGCGGATAATCAGCAATATCGAACAGAAGGAGGGCAGCAAGGGAGGCGAAGACAAATTGGAAATGATCCGACAATATAGGCTACAAGTACGAGGCTAGGCCCTACCTAAGGCTGGCGGTCTTTTTTTTTTGACCGCCTTTGCTTTTGTAACTTGAGAGATTTTGTATTGAGCGGAGAAATTTCTGCATTTCGCAGGTTGAAGGTGAGCTTAGAGATATTTGTCAAGATATCTTGGATGTTTTAGACAAACATCTCATCCCGGCAGCTTCAACTGGCGAATCTAAAGTCTTCTATTATAAGATGTAAGATTTTTTTTTTTTTTTTTGGTTTCTCAATGCGGCCGTATTTCTGGAAATGCGTTTTCTCGAAGTTGAGATTGCAGATTATTGCATCAATCTGCTTTAAGAGGCTCCTGTTATCCTTGCTAAATCTTCAGGGTTCCCCCATCCCCGGATTAGTCTAGGAAATTGGATAGACCTGGAATAGTTGGGAAAGTTGGATAGACCTGGCATAGTCAGGGAAGTTGGAAAGATCTGCAATAGTTAAGGACCTTTGATAGATCTGGAATATTTGGGGATGTTGATTACACCTGAAATAATTAAGAAAGTTGGACATACCAGGTAGTCATTTATTTAAAGAAGCGGCGTAGTGTAAGTTTCGGATGGTACGGGAAAACTTTTAAAAACTTGAATAGTCGGGGAAGTTGAAAATTGTATTTCTTGGGGAACCCTGATCCGGCAATTGGCGTTCCTTTATTAATGGCAAGTTGTTTGCTTGCCTAGACTTGCCTATGGAATCTGGGAAACCAACTTCAAGTCTGTCTACTCTGGCATCTCGTCGGGTTCCGCATTGTAAATTTCGAGAATATGCCCAATGTAAATCAGTTTGCATATTACTCCAACATGTGCGGGATCTGCCACGGGTGCCACACTAGACAGACGGCACGGGAGAAACGGAGCAAAAGTTAGTTTAATGGCGAATAAACCGCATTTCCAGAATGCATATCTGCGCCGCGACTTGTTTTGTGGCATTTGTGCAGCATACTGCACCTTGGGGGTTTTTGGGTGGTGGTTGTTTTTTTGTTGGAGAGGGGAAATGAAAGAAAAAAAGCCTGACTAATGCGAGAGATGCTCTTTGAAATTGCGTAGGAAGGGCGACTATCACAGATACTTGGCCGAATTTGCGACGGGCAATGATAGAAAGGAAGCTGCGGAGAACAGTTTAGTGGCATACAAGGCGGCCAGTGATATTGCCATGACGGAGCTGCCGCCAACGCATCCCATTCGCCTGGGTCTAGCTCTCAATTTCTCAGTATTTTATTATGAGATTTTGAACTCCCCCGACCGAGCGTGTCGCCTCGCCAAGGCAGCCTTCGACGACGCCATCGCCGAACTGGACACGTTAAGTGAGGAGAGCTACAAGGACTCCACGCTCATCATGCAGCTGCTGCGGGACAATCTCGCCCTGTGGACGTCGGACATGGAAGGCGACGGTAAGTGTTGCTTGATCTGGCAGCACGGATTCGCAGAGCCGTTTTCCTCGCTAAACGCCATTCTGTGCTTCCATATCTTGTTTTACATTTAAGTCTAGAAGCAACAGTTTCATAATTTTGCAATGACGCGTTCATGGCCAATACCATGACGTGGTCGTACACGCTGCTCCATTGTTTATCGCAAATTGCCTGATACTGACATTAGTTCAATTTTTCTGCTAGCAAGTTAACCTTTAGTTTTTGACAAATTACGGAGTTGCTGATCAAACCCTTCTGACGTTGATCATTTTTGATAACTACCATTAAACGTGGATACTTTGGTATGGTTTTTGGGTTTTGCGGAATTCAGAAAAACCGTTCAATATTTACGATCCGAAACTGATCAGGTGGGCCTGTGGTCCTCGACAGGCTCCCAAATTTACACCGAGATATCCTCCCATTACATCAAAGATCATATCCCACAAATATGGCTGTTGTTCAGAACAACGTGCTGTTCGAGAGGTCCAACAAAGCACCCTCCATTTCAGGTATGTGCTTTCCACCCTCCCCTTAATAAAAAATAAACTTCAAATTTCCACAAAATACCGACGAGATGGGCCGAGACCCATTGTGTTGTAACTCAATTCTAGATTAAACCTTCCTCTTTTCAAATATGGCCATATATTTAGTCTTCGATTAGCAGGTTCATGGATATTCCCATCAATTTTTGTCCCTAAGATGCCCCTTTGGGCAAACGCGTTTTTCAAGGCATATGCATAGTGACAAAATTGTATAAGGCCATACGTGTCATTGAATGTCCACTTATGGAGTAAATTAACTCACAATATGAAATTTACCATAATAAAAGTTTTCCCGCTACTTTAAACCGTCCCCCGTGAAAAATATAAGAAAAAAGAAAAACACTAAGGTCCCTATTTTGCGAGTTAAGTTAAAAGAAAATTCAAAACAAAATAAATTGCAAAAACTGTAATTTGGGTCAGCCTCTAAGTTAGCCCGCTTATGTCTGTCTGGCTTTTGACTAGTGTGGCCTCTGGTTTTACAGAAATGTTTTAATGACATAAATAATAGGCAGGGCATGTAGGATTCGCTAGGTTGACCTGTTTTGGCAACTGTTGAACAGCAGTTGCGGTTATGTCTCTCAAGATAAATTTGACAACGTTAACGAAAACGCAAAAACAAGTGTCACAATAAAGTTGGCCTTAATTCCGAAATTACGGTTATTGGTGTTTTTGCAAGTCTCCACAATATGGCAGTTGAGTTTTTGTGGAAATAGCTCAAGCAGCACCATGGAAACCCGCTTAAGTCATTTAAAAGTTGCAAAATTATGACTGTCCCAAAGTATCCACATTATATGGCACACGATATCCTGTTACCTTAATGTATTGAACAGCGCTCATTTTTTAACAATTTTAAGTAAATGTATTCAAGTGTAGAAAACAATTTTGCATTTTAAAAAAACATGTCAGATCAGAGCAGCAAGTTTTAAAACTGCAACAAAATCATCCGTTGGTGTCTTGTTTGCCAAACGTCTAATTTGGGTTTCCTTTCAGGTGAGGCCGAGCAAAAAGAAACTGTGCAGGACGTCGAAGAGCAGGATGTGTCATAAGTATAGCTCCCCCTTCACCCACTCCACCTTTACCACCACAAACCACCAACTACATTTCCAAACCAGCTGTGCGTGTAGGATTCCATCAGCATTTGTGGATATATTATTATAAGTGTATGTATACTATCCGATCTGACCCGACTCACACGACAAGGGGGTTGATTTTTTGCGGCGTGTGAGGCTAACCTACCAATACTTGTATGCATATGCAAGTACTTTCTACTTGCATATGCATATGATTCACAACATCGTTATTCTATTAATGCATGCGTAGAGCGAAGCAGCATCAGTCTTTAGTTCTCAAAAAAGCTTTTTTTTCGCCCGTGCATGGGCTTGTTTTCTCTTCTCACCGCTGCCGTCGTCGAACTGTGGGCCGAGATTTTGCTTTGGTACGAGCCGGTTTCTTCCATTTACGGCTCGTCCAGGCGCGGTGGAATTGCACGGGTCGGCTCCAAGTTTTGTCTCGATGCCGGATCGCGGATACTGATCTCAGTTCGTAGCATTTAGCTCTCCCTAGCAACAATTCTCCCCCCTCAGCATAATGTCTTCGGATTGCATCGATCCCCTGCGAGTCTCCTCCGCTTCCTTTCCCCCCTCTTACTGTATATTTCGGGAGCGGGACAAAAATCTCGTTTTCCGTTAGAGCGGAGGTGGCTCGTGCCGGTTCGACTTCGGCGTAAAAAAAAGTACGGTTTTTTGGCAAATTTTTTGGGGACTCTTCTAGTGCTTGAGTCGATTTTTCGCACATTTCCCCCCTCTCGTCGGGTATCCATACACTTTCCATTCTTTCCGCACGTAATTCATCCGACGATTGTCATCTCACGTAACTAGGAGACAGGGTCACCACAGCAGGTCAGAGGAAACGATTGGGTCACGTAATTGCGTGCTGTAGAGCCTTTGAGATTGATGCTGCAAACTGGTGCATTTCGGCGAAAGGGACACAAACTAAATTCGTTTTTATAACAATGAGGGGGAAAACCTATCTCTGATCATCTGATTGTTGAATTCAAATTGCTTCTTCCCGGGAAAATAATTTGGAAAGATTCTCTCCGAAGTTCCGGAACTATCAATTCCGTAAAACCCTCTCCTCGCCGCAATGTGCCAGGGCAAAACATCTGCTCAACCTCGGTGGCGAAACAAAGAATGCGCATCACGGGAAAGCGAGCACCCGACAGTAGTTGTTCTTTTGTGATGGACCGTGCATAGCTGTCAGCCTTTTTAATAGCGAATTATCGGCGAGGGCCTGCCTGCAGGCGGCGAAATTCTGCCGAATTCTTGCACCGCGTACTATACTCCCTCTCGGTGCAACCGGGAGAACTATGATCTTGCCATCGAACGGAGAGCGGTGTTGACATCACAGTTAGTTTCCTTCCCACCCAGCTAGTACTTTCTAAACATGCTTTTTCCCAAAGAGCATAGTGTGTCGTCTCAAGCTTAGGACCCTTTATAGTTACCCACGCGTCTGCAACTTTGGTTAATACTTAAGTCGTTAACGAGGACGTGGAGCGTGGCCTAATCTTTTGGCACTCGTGCCTGGCGACTTGTCAGTCTCAGGCTGCCTGTCTTGAGTCACTTCAACTAGAATCCTTCTGTCGATTAAGAAAAAATTCATAAAAAATGTATGCGAGTAACCAATTAATAGCCAAGTTAAAAAATAAAGTATGGTAATTCAGAAGTACATACTGTGTTTGTAACATGCGTAATTTGATCTTTGCTAGATTGGCACAGGTTTCAGGTTATAATCATTCTACGAGACTGAGACGTCAAGCTTGCCCTGCACGAGAGAAGATGAGCTTAACTATTACTATTGCTCACCGTCAGGGTGCCTACCGACAAGCTGGTTGAATTCAAAGACATTTGATTAGCAAAACTTAACTTTCCCCACTTACTGCGGTTTCCGAAGACGGTGTTGTAAATTTCACGTGACGTTTTTTAACGGATGCATCGGGAAATCCAGTTTGCTTTAGGCTCCCCGGCGAATGTTGAAATTGGCATCATTCTCTTCGTTCTGTAGCAAGCACCACCATTTTATCCGCCCCCCAAATCCAGAAAGGGAAATCCCCGCTATACTTTAACGTCATAATTATTATTGAACGCTGTCACGTCTTTGTAAATTTGTTGCCAATTTTATGTACGGACTTTTTTAACTGATCGTTTTATTCCTCCAACCCAGCTTTCCGAAGCCCCTTCTTTCTCCGTTCTCACCCCCCTTTTTCTCTGTGGCTCAGTCGCAAAGCCGTAGCGTAAAGTCTTGATTGAACAATTTTTCCCGTGCCGTTTCTGTCACTTAGCGTGGGTGTGCCAACCGCTGCTTGCGCCACCTCCTAGCCAGCATGCCCCTTTAATCAATCCTGCCTGCTGCCCAAGACTACTCTCGCTTCTCATTTAATAATAACAGCAGGCATGGCACAAGAGCTGTAGCATTCGTTTTACACTGGCAATAATTATAGCCCGTTGTCTGTCCACCAATTTGTAGTCCGTGTACATGGTAGTTTGTAGCCACTCGAGCTTGGCAGCGTGGCACGGGCGGAGAGCCGTTCACCGCACTTTCACTTAATTTCATTCCATCGGCAGGTTTTTTCCATTCGGTCGCTCTTTTGTCCATTGCGAGGTGGACGTTCTCGAGTCCCAAGCCCGGAAAATGCTTCCGATTCGAGTTTTGTCGTTCGAACTTCCTCCCCGTGCTTTCGCCAAACACTTGTTTTATTGCTAGGATCCGATCCTTCGTTATGCCGTAGTGGTTGTAACCAGTCGTCAACCCCTGGTGCCCCCTTTTCTGCTGCCGTGTCGAGCCAGCCCAGTGATGTCGTATTGGATGGTTCCGTGAAATTTCCACTGCCCGTTCAACGAGATCAGAATTGTTGTGCAAGAATAATACCGACTAAAGTGCTTATTGGAGCTAGGCGGTTATAACCAAAAGGTCTTATCCCCAAAGCTCCAATGAAATGAAACCATAGTTCAGATCCGGTTTTGAAAGAGATTCTAAATGCGTGATATGAAATATCCTGGCTGCATTTTGTTTTCTACTTAAAAATACAAATTTCTAGGATGCGTTTCGAATCACTGATGCATTTGCATAAAATTGCTTTCCGTTTTAATGAAATGTTTCACTTTGTGGACTTGTGGCGTCGTTGGTAGCACTGAAAATTGATCGGAACTGCGAATTCAATTAATTGCGCGATATGATGACGTTTTTGGTTTGCGTTACCGGCACATCGAATCCCCAGCCGCAGCAAACTGCTTTCAAATCAAACGGCACCATCGGGCACAACATCACGCGGGTAAGCTTTGTG
>JAQGAE010005723.1:0-10924 GCA_034696685.1 Julus scandinavius
GTCCAATATCCGTTGTCCATTGTTCCTGGGCGTGGGATAATTACTTCTTATGGTTAGCGTTCATGGAGGTCGTCGTAGGATGTAAGGAAGCCTCAAAATAAATTTTACTTTCGTGTTAAAGATTTCGAGCATTCGGGATTATATTTTATTAGAGCTGTATGTATGGTTATTATAATTAAATAATAATTTGCAAATCGTGACTACTAAATGCATTGTTTTCGCCAGCTTATTGTGCAATTTTGTATATTCATGAAATGCATCTCGTTTTCGTGCTTTCACTGTAATATACAATTTAAAGAAAAACTAAAACTTAATTTGCAAATGCCATGTTCGTGTGATCAGTATACAGTGGAGTCTCACATATATACGAATATCACTTATATGAAACATTCAGTTCTGCAAACAATTTCTTGATCCCCGGAAAAACTCCATTTAACCCTGTGTAATGCATTATTAGCTTATACAAAATTCAGTTATACAAAACTTCCACTTATACAAAGGGTGATTCCTTCCCCTGATTTAATCCCCTTGTGTAAATACTATTCAAGTATAAGAAGAGCTTTTTCGTCTATTCTAACGACATAAACGAAAAAGAATCTGTTGTTATTATTGACTGTGAACAGGTCTCATATATAATATGTAGCTTGCAGGAAAAACAAGCAAGCTAAAATTACAGAGTTTTTTAAGACGAAATAAGCACATTTCTGAAGATGTAACTTAAGTTACATGTACCTTATTGTTTGTGATAATACCAAATACATCTTGTTTTTTGTTTCTGTTCTTCTTCGTATGTAAATATACATTAACAAAACTATTAAATGACATTTTTAAGAAGAATTCTTCTCTATTTATTAAAAATACAGTAACCACGAAACCTGCTAGTACCTACATGTACATGCACATTGTATTCACTTATATGAATAATATTCTGTTTCCCCTCATATTCGTATAAGTGAGGTTTGTTCACTTATAAGAAGAATTTTCTGTTTCCCTCATATTCGTATAAGTGAGACTCCATGTGAGACAATCCCCGAGAAATAAATCCCGTAATAAAGCAGGGAGAGCAAAATAAGCACAGTGGAATTATAAAGCAAGTGTGCCGGATAGATCTTGGTCCGGACCGAGAGACTGGGTTTGACAGTAACGACGGGATGCTATGGAAAGAATATTTTTATTTTATTAATTCGTCTGGACTGGGCACCAAGAGGTCAACCACGTTCCAAAAACCACCAAACTTCCTCGATCGGCTGTCGTTCAATAACACTTGGGGCACAGAGTGTTGTTAGTTGGTAGGCGAGTGTCTCATAGGCTGTTAAACAAAAGGCTCATGCGAAAACTCCACACATGCATATCCAGCAATAAGGAAAACAAAATGCTACCAAAACCGAAAACACGTGTATGGTTATACGAACACGTGATCAAATAGGGGCGGCCTGGCCGCTCCTTCAGCGAGGCACCTTGAATGGCGAGTTGCCCGGATTAGCCGTTCTGGCACCGGAACTGACGTTGTCGAGAACTTGTCCCACATGTCTCCCAGGTGGATGAGCGGCGGATCGAGCGTAGACTCCGTTCCGATGCGACTTATCTTCACCTTGAGCAGGCCACACTGAGAACTCCATCACAAAATGGAGTTCAGATTTTGCGACCAGTACACCTCACCATAGGCGTTCGAAGCAACACTTCACGGTAGCATAGAGAACAACACTTTATGGTAGCAAAGGGAAGTCTGTCCACACGATTGCATTGATAAAGTTCTTGACCGAGGTGGACTAAGCCACTTAAAGACCTCAGTTGATGATTAGATAACTGTTTAGGTGCAGGGGACAGAATCACCTAAGTTCAGAACTACCCTGACACACCAAGGTAAGTTATTGGTGGCTAGAGCCAAAGGGTCGAGAATGCTTACCATAGGTGAGTTTTAAAAGATCTCGAGAGCACTTACAGGATCATTAAAAAAATGATCATCGGGGGATCTACCCAGGAGAGATGTTTAACTTCTCGAGTCCAGTCAACAACTGACCCAACACATTCTCCAGCAAGATGGCGACCAGCCTGAAAATTCGAAGCCCAGGTCACCTGACCAGTAGAAGGAATTCATAAATTCCCCCGAGCACTAGGCGGCAGCTCTGCGGCGCTGAATGCCCAGGCTCAGGAGCACTTGGGAGCAGTGCGTTCAATATGGGGTAGATAATCCCACATTGAAAGCACTGAATATTCTAGAATCAGGAGGGATATACCGAAGTTCAGGTTTAAGGTCAAGTATAATTTGCCTAAGAATGATGAATTGGACTTTAGCCAGTTTCGGCAAATTATTAGAAATTTTCATAGGAATGAAGGAGTGAACTATAGCCATGCATCTTAACCATGCATCGAATGCAAGGATGAAATTCTCAACTAATAAATTAGCTTATACTTATCGAAATATATCCATAGCCGTTATATGTTCATTAATTTTAAAAGTTTGTAGTAAAATCAGCACTAGTTTTAATACCATCTCATAAATATGAAATAATCTCACAGCTTGATTTCAGATTGTTTTAAGGGCAAGTTCAGAGAGCGGCCTACTGTAACATAGATAACTCAATGTCTCAATCTGATATTTTTTGTAACAGAAATCAATTAAGTGGCAATCACGTCCAGCTGGTCAATCAATGTGTGTCCTGGCCTGCACGCAATCCATCTCTGATTTTGCCGATTTATTCGGACATATCCTTGTAGGTTACTCGGGCTAGTGTGTTAAGTTCATTTTTCTCGCCTATATAATTTACATAAATTATATTTTGATAGCCTAGTGCACGTGCGAGTTTGGAATTAATAATTCTTCGAAGGTCTGTAGCATGCTGTTTTAATTGCCAATAACTTAGGATGGCTAGCTGCTAATGAAACAGCCAGACTATTATACATATGTAAGTCTACTTTCCTATAAGCTTTGTGCTTGTAAAGTAAACTTGAGATTTTATGCCAGCTTAAGCTTTTAAAAATACTTTAATTAGCTAGTGAAGTATAAAACCAACTTTAATAGGTGTGTGTATTTTTTCATTTTGTTTATTTTTATTTTTATTTTTTTTAGAATAAAAGCAATTTAAAACTTTGACGCAGGTGGTTGTGTTTTTTACAAATCATTTTAACCGTAATCCAAACATTCAAGTAAAGCAGGACAAATTAAATAATATATAATTGCAAAATTATAGTACAAGTTCATTCTACGAGAGGCAATAAGTTAAAATCATATATCTGTTGCATTGTCAGTACCTACTTTGATAAATCTCATATTTTCATTGTATTCAAAATTTGCAATTTCAATCAATTCCTCATATTTGTTAGTCCTAATCTCTTCAGCTCGATATTTCTTCTCTATCAATCTTTTCCTCATAATTACCAGAAACTACAAAATCAGACTTGTAATCAACAGTCTGAGCAACAACTTAGTAAAGCTGCCGGTTCATGTAATTTGGATCATTAATTTGATCATTAGCTATTTGTCTTGACCACTTCAGCCCCCTCTCTTTCATCCTTACCTTGACTTAGACTACAAACGTGACTGTTGTATTGCATCCTCATAGAAAAACTTGTTGACTTGATAACCCTTGACCTATTTAAACAAAAATGTCAAAGTCGATCTAGACAAAGGTTACCGACTTGTTGAAATGGTATTATGTACCAAAAAAATCATGTTTCATTGTAAAACTAATTTTTTTTGCATATAGACCACTGTGCCTGGTAGTAATAGGCTGTAGGTGACGGAAGGGATCGAGGGTCTTATAATTTTCTAGGTCAACATTATCACAAGATTACATTATTGGACTGTTGCTGAAAAATTAGTAGTATTTGAAAGAATTAAGTAGAAATCGCTTCATAGTAGATTAATAAAATGCAGTCTGCTTGTCTGATCTTCCATTTTGAATGCCTTCTGCAACTACAAGTTATGCTTAATGTGTTTATTATATAATGTAAATCCAAATAATGCATTCTTTGTCCTAGATTTTTTTAACATGTAATGGCTTTATGTGTTCTAATAATACATAAAGGAAATAAATATAACAGTAATATAAGAAGAAAGTTTAATATACATACATATACATCCATGATTTCCAAAACTATAGAAAATAAAGACGTTCACCCACGTGTTGTCGTCACGCTGACGTTGCTGTGAATCAAGTTCATTTGCAGATTCTGTTTAAGAAATTTACTTTAACAAACATTGTTTCCGTTAGGAAAATTGATATTATTATGCTCTATTCTGTTGTTAATTATATGATTTAAGTCTCAAATCGACGTCATCAATGGATTGTCATCCATTGCATTTGCATCTGCAATTGGCGTGGATAAAACAAGAGACGAACTTTTGCCATATTTGCAATGTAGGCTTTATCCTTGAAACTAATATCGATTTTAATTTCAATTTTTGGAAATTATAACACAATTTTGATGTTTCTTGTATTTAGTAAAACTGATCTGTAACAAATATGTTCTGCTGGAACTAGTAAAACAACTGCAAAAACTCGAACCTTCGGTTGGTGGTCCAGAGAAATGTGTTCGTAGACCGAGTTGTTCGTAAACCGAGGTTCCACTGTACAGGTATTGCCAATTCATCACGTCAAATTTATTATTACATGCAAAAATAACGCGAATACATTAAGCATATATTATATTGAGTTGAAACAAGTTAAAAAATACTGCATTAAACCAACTTGCATAATTTGTAGCCATTCATTAACTTTCGTAGACTGATTTGTTCGTAAACCGAGGTTCCACTGTACAGGTATTGTCAATTCATCACGACAAATTTATTATTACATGCAAAATAACGCGAATACATTATTAAGCATATATTATATTGAGTTGAAACAAGTTAAAAAATACTGCATTAAACCAACTTGCATAATTTGTAGTCATTCATTAATAGTGTCTACTATATTTAAGAAATTGAGGAAATAATTAAAGAAAAATAATTTCCTTTTCTTTTATTTCAAACAATAATATACATGATAATAAAGGAATGTCGACATTATTTTAATTTTACGTAAATCTTTGACGCAGTATATACAATAATAGTGATGTGATAGCCAATTGATGAAATAAACAGTAAATAATTTATTTCAATTTCTTGTTGAGGTAATAAATCCCAATAAAATTTATTTCAAAATTGTTTGGATTAACTTGTTTCTTTGACTTGCAACCACATTATCATATTCGAATGCTTCCTCGAACGCAAGGAATCTGAGGCATGTGAGAATGCACTTGAACTAATTTCTGAATTAGAACAATTTTGCACAAAAAATAACGCTTTTACACGCAATGTTGCGCTCGCTTATCGTTTCGCTCTAAGCGCTAATAATTTATAGGTCTTTTTAAGATAAACAGAAAAATAAATTTAGCAGGGATGACATCTAGTTGTTGACCATCCAGTTGGCCATGCAGGTGTGCATCCACTAGTAATGTCAGTTTCTTCAAGATTCCCTACACAGTTTAAAAAAAATGTACATTTTACAAGAAATATTGGAGTAAATTTTGAAGGAAATATGCAGAAAACTGTGTATACGCAATATTGTCTTCAAATTTATTCAAAATGGAATAACTTTCTGTATTAGGTGTCCTCTATTAAGAAATTAAACAAATTTAAGGACATTGTATGATGAACAATGTGGTTTCCCATGTTTTTCACAGATGCAAATGACAACTTACTAAAAAAAAAAAATTAAAAAAAAGAATAAAAAAGCATGAATGATTAGAAAATTGAATACATCTAATGACAAATAAAGAGATAGGTATTTTGTAATTTTTTATGGTAGTATTCAGCAGGGTTGAACAAGTTGTACTGATGAGTAAGAGTACTGATTACGATTGCAATGGAATCATACTCTATGGTTTAAGTAGAGAACATGTAATCAGTAGTCATATGAAATGAGTAATCAAACTTGGGAAAATGGGTATGAATAGTATTGTAATTAGACTCATGGATATGCGTACTAATTAACAGCATGGCGGATTGCAAAAGTATTGTTCAGGGAACTCAATTTATTTTACATACCGTAGGTTTTATTACAAGCTGATGCAATTAAAAAATTTTAAAAACGCAATGAATATGAGAACACAAAATAATGGAAAATATTAATAATTAAATAAAAAAAGAACAGAACATTCGATTATTAAATTAATACTCAAAATTCTGATTATGTTATTACTCATAATTTCAGATTACGTAAATACTCAAGGACATTTGTAATCACCAATTGTGAGTACATTTTTGTAATCGAGTGCATTGTACCCATACGTTTTGAATACATTTGCATTCAATTACTTTTGCACAGTTTGTATTCAAATTACTCTTTGTACTCAGTAATATCTTATTTGTTACTCAAATTCATTTAATGTACTCAATTACTGCCCTACGCTTATTACTGCCCAACACTATTAGTATTCTCTTACGATCTGCCAGCAGTTTTCCGTAACTTTTTGTACTGTACAAAACTCTCTACGACTCAGCAGTTTTGTTGAAAATCCCGCAAAATAGGTTGGAGGAGCTCTTTATGCCCTTTTGAAAGAGGGGCGTAATACGGTCATGTCAGTCAGTTTATCAACCATGAAAAGAAACGACCAATTTTTTTTAGGCATTCATTTTTAAGCAGTCCGATCTACTAGCATCAGCTTGACCTGGAGCCCCACTTTCGGCCTTCACGGCCTTCAGGTCAACAACTGACCTCCACTAATGACCGTGAATATGCGCATGCACAACAATCAATAAATGCATTCGTAAATCCAGTTCTTAACGCCAGAAGGAGAAAACCAACAGCACGAATGCATAGTGAGTTTAACGTTACCGCAAGCATGAAAGATATATTACAGTAGAAAAAGCAGTCTAGCTGGTACTAAAATATCCTAACTTCAGACTGTTCAGAGCCATCCAATACCACTCATTTTTGACGGATTCGTGGTTTGAAATCCACTGCTGCAGTCAAGGCCGAATATGTAATCACATTTTGAGGGTGGGGGATAGTGCCCAGAATCTTGGGTTGGACTATTTTGGTCAAAAATTTAGAATCGCCAGTTTTATGCGGGGCCCGGCAAAGTAGAGATTTACCCTAGGTGAACTAGTAATTGCATTTTTACCTAACAAAAATCGTAGCTTTACTTTAGGAAAATTAGGCTTTTACCTTGAAAATCGCACTTTTACCTTAGAAAAAAAGGGTTTTTAATGCAAAATAATTGCATTTCTATAGAAATGCAATCATTTTGCATTAAAAACCCTTTTTATTGTTTTATAAAACAGAAAAATAGCATTTTTACTGCAATGAAAAATGTATTTTATACCTAAGAAAATCGACCTTTTAAAGCAAAAAAATTGCTTTTCTAAAACATAGAAATTGCGTTTTTACATCGCATTTTTACCTTAGAGAAGTTGCACTTTAACCTTACAAAAATCGCACTTTTAATGCAGAAAAATTGCATTTCTGAAACGGAAAATTCGCACTTAATACAAAAGTGCAATTCCATTTTTATATTTGGCAGATTCGGTTTGAAATCTGTAAAAATTTCCTGGATTTCGGGGAGGACGAACAGGACGATCTATCTCCAAGATCATGCTTTTACCTTAAAAATCGTACTTCTACCTTAGAAAAATCGCACTTTTAATGCAGAAAATTTGCATTTCTGATACCGAAAATTCGCACTTAATAAAAAAGTGCAATTCCCCTTTCATATTTTGCAGGTTCGGTTTGAAATTTTTAAAATTTCTTGGATTTCGGAGGGGGATCTAGTCCACATATACATACGGCCTTGGTTGTAGGTGATGGACATTAATCCTGTAAATGTGCATGAACATAAAAATTTCAATTCAACTCAGTGCTCTACAGTCAACATAAAAAATGTCACATGGTAGGGTTTCTGTGTCCAATATTTAATATCACAATATGTCTCCTTAAAGCAACTTGAAATATGGAGCAAAGTCTATTTTCTCATATTTGTAATTTATTCTTTCGTTGCTTTTCTTGAAACGGATCTTTATTTGAAATATGAACATCGGGCCATATATATCAGGAAGACTTATTACTATATAGGATATAAAATATTAATGTTGCGACACGGAATGCATGACCTATATATCTAAAGGTTTCCGGCAGATTTATCCCTTAACCTAGATATTATGAAAATTATAGAGGGTCATTTAGCTGCATGCCTGTTAGACTGACGGTTAATGGCCCATCTTTAGCGAGATAATTTAAGGATGAATTGTTACATCTGTGGGCTATAAAATAGTTTTAAAACATTGTTTCAAGGGCAATTTGCCACCAAGTTGAAAATTTGTATTAAGCTGAACTGCATGCACCAGAAATTTACATTTGCATTTAGTTTTTTTAAGATTTTTGGTTTTTATGATTTTTTTTCACTTAATTGCATCAAGTGTTTATTTTTATCAAATGTGCATATCAATCACGTGTTAATAGATAATATATTAAATAGATATATCGTCCCAGGTGGAAAAGTTCCATATCTATGGAGATATGTATGGACTATATTTATAGCCAAGTATGGGCTCATTATGGATCCTTTTATGGTATGTGGCCATGTAGTATATGTAATATATCATATACTATGTGTATTGGTATACATGACTTTATGTTAGTCTACAACAAGGGTATGCTACACGTCATAGGCATAATCATGCATAGCAAATACATACAAAGTCAAATGCATACACATGACCTTATATGGTCAAACAGTGCACTTATGTATTTATTTAAAACTGTTAAATATCTGGTATTGCCATTATACCATATATAGAAATTTAGAAAAGGTCATATATGTCCATTAAAGGACTTGTATATGATTTGTCCACAAGTGGGAGTCGACTCATGATATCACTAATCAGATGATAAGTTATTTTAGTGGGAATTTTAAAATATTATCGCTATTAATATTATCGTAATTTCCAAATATTTATGCTGAGTTAAGTGATCCATCTACATGAATTTGGTTTAGGTGTTAGCAAATACAGTCCTGTAACCTGAATAAGAATCATTAGTTGTTGTTTTGTAGTCTACTTTTAAATAGGTGTATACAGTATTTCATGTGTGAATATTGTAATTCAAATGCGTGATGTAAAGGTGAGTCAGTAAAGAACAAATACCTCGACCTCTTGAATTTGAAACTATGGGCGTTGTCGTCTTAACATTCTATAGTTCATGTGGTCATGCAAACATTTGACTGATTAATTGATCTAGGAATTTATGTCAAGTGCACTAGGCTAATATGTTTAAAAAAATGTATTACAGGAATTTGTAGTCCCATCTGAGTTTAATCGATGGATTGATTGTTCTATTAATAGATTGTTTGTGACGGCAATGTTCTGAGTGATGTTGAAGTTTGAATCATTAATAAAAGATAAAAGATTCCAGTTGAAAAGTTTTCACTTCTCCTTTTACTGTCATTTTAAATTTAGTGTATACTTGCTATATAATATTTGTTTATGCAAACATAAATTTTTTAAATGAAAATTGGTTGAAATAAAATAGAAACATTATCATTGCATAATAGATAATACATATGTACACATATACGCACAAATCATATCCCATATTTGGGTTATGTTGTGTGCAGCCATGTTTCTTATTCTTCTCACGTTTTCCAATGTTGTTGAAGAAGGTCATTTTGTGGAAAGTAGGACTAGGTGAGATTCTTTTGTCTTCCGGGTCCCTTTAGCAACTGCTTATTTTTTCTAGATACGTTTTTTCTGCTAACATCCTCTTCTTTTGACTGTCTTAAAACAGTGGAACATTTTGTATTGCAGGTGGTCTGACCGAATTTTAACAGGATGTTTATCAGAATCAAATTCGTCTTCTTCTTCGGGCACATTAGCGTCTACTTTGAAACCTATATGAAAATAACATGTTGCCTTCACTATACATATACGTATCAATAAAATAGATACATTAAACTACTTGAAATCAGCCTGTGTTTAAGGTAAGTTGGATGTCATTTCATGACAAGCAATGAGGTTATATCAATGAGGGACGTGACAATGTAGCAATAGGAATTAATTTTCCCTTTCATTAATGAATACAACCTATTTTGCATATCACTTAAACCTTTTATTTATGCGTCGCAGCAGAGTACAATAAACTATTCAGCTGATATGGTGCATAATAAACGAACGGAATATCGTACATCTATACAACATAATTATCAATAAAGTTTATTTTAAGTAGTGTTCGAGAAATTACGATTACGAGTTACTTTAACTTGAAAAGTCATGAAATGAGTGTTAAGAATATAAAAAACGGTACTTACGTACGTATTAACCTAGACTACCTCAACCGACTTCTCCAAGGTTAGTTTGGGTTAGGTTAGGATAGGTTAGGTTTGATTAGGATGGGAGCATGCAGTCGGTTGAGGTAGTATAGGATAATACGCAAGTACCTAAAAAACTAATTAATCGTCTGCCACAGACTAAATATGATCACATATAAGCATAACGCAGTTGATAAATTTGCATAATATGACGACAGCCGCGACGGCAACATCAAACCATTCATAGACAACAAAGGAACGGCTAATGTCCAAGGGCCGAAAGGACAGAAGGAAGCTCCAGATGTCCCATTAACATCAGACAAGATCTAAAAAGAGAAGATAAAGAGAATCCATTAGCACCAGTACAAGGAATCAAAGAAGCCAAAATCACATAGACATGTGACCCGACTAATATACCTAGGATTAACTGCATGAGCAGCCACTAGACCCCTAAGGGACTTTTCTTTCTCGTGGGAAGATAAGGACCATATCCGGTCCTCGTGTCCCACTTATGGACGAATAAGGTCCCAACCAGTGGGCGCGTTCAGAGACACTTCCCAGGAAGTGATCGATCACTAACCACTTCCCTGAACGCACTGGGAAGTCCCCGGGGAGTCTTCCCGGGATCCATTTTACT
>JAQGAE010005724.1:0-10923 GCA_034696685.1 Julus scandinavius
ACTTTTTCGACGTCTTTCGACCTGGCGGAAGTCGTCATAAACGCGTCATCAAGTAGGTTGGCACGCATGCGCAGATAGAGTGACGGTTAGATAAAGACGTCGGGCGATGCATCGTGAACTAGGCATAAAAGGACCCTACTTTCCAACAAACTTCACTCTAAGTAAGACACTTAAGTCTGTAACACCAAATGGTGCTCTGCAATTGCGAAATTGAATAAAGAACACTTTATTTTTAACCTAACTAAAGTTAGAACTGTTTTCTTATTGCACGAACTTTTCAGTTCACACAAAAATCTATAAGTCCCTACCAAGTGGTGGAACATAGAGTTTAGATTGCTCTTTCTGCAGGAGACTGCCCAAAAGGCTACATCTAACAAAATCCAGGGACCCCTTCACAAAGATGGAATCCCCCCGGTACAAGACCCGTCTGCAAGGGCAGAAGGGTCTGACGTCCGAATCCACTCCATCTGGAACGTCTCCATCTCCAACCATCGGAGATTTGCAACTGCCGACCGTCGGAGGTCTGCAACCAATGGGGGTTTCACCCCTGGGACGGCGGAGCTTTCACAAGTTACGCTCGTCGGCGTTTTCCCACCACTGTCAACGGCAATTGGAGATTCACAGCGTCCGATCGGCGCCGAGGACACAAATACTTTTTGTTTCCCTAATGGGGAGACAACCATCATGCAGGGGCCGTCTAATAATTGGCGCCTAAAGAAGGGTTCGAACCTCCGCCCTTTAGATTAAGAGTCTGGTGCACGGGAGCCTGGAGTTCATCTTCCATCCCATTCGGGTGGTTATGAATCCGAAAACTCCACGCATTCCATACTGACTCGTGCGGAAGCAGAAGCCACGCAGACCCACATTGCAAACTACCTTGTACAAACCATGTACAAACTCCTCTTGAACAAATCTCCATGGCAGACCAGCATCATCTGTTTGCAGCTAACATGACCAAGCAGTATGCTGACTTCCAGGAACAAATGAAATGGCAGCTCTCACAAGCTGCCCCTCCAATGTTTTTTCAGAGAAATCTGAGTTCACAGACACCGAATCCCGGCCATATCCAGCTTCAGCTGGCACAGGAGAAGACTCGTCAGACAGAAAATGAGCTCAAGATACTTGAACTCAGGAAAGTAGAAAGGTTGTTAAGTATGGGCAGGTCAACTAGTACTCCCAACCCAACTACTCTCTCAAGGGCTTCAAATGTACTGTCTGAGGGGGGGGTTTCTGGGGTAGCTTTAAGGCCGCCATCAGATTCCTCTGCACCGACACATGCTAGCCCATGCCGGGACCACACATCAGGGTTTAACTTCCCGTGCGTGGTGCCCCAACAGGGCAGATCTTAGGTACTCAGCAAATGAGTTTTTACCCTAACACGTCCTTAGAGGACAGGGTACGCCTTTTGGCTCAACCTGTCTCTATTGTGGGAACCACAGGCTCGGCTGTGCCACCCTCGTATACGCTATGCATGTTTGGGGTACCAGTAGTGCTGCCTAGCTCTACACCGTCGGTGGCGGTGACAACGCCATCTACATCTGATGATGCTCTTGTTAAAGAAACAGAGCGCATCACTGAAGTTTAAGCCACCGTACCTAAGTACAGTGGTAAAAAAGGATCCTTCGATACATGGCTTACACGTTTTTAATGTGGTCAAGCAGTATCACGTCAATGAGGATCAGCAACGGGATTCCTTCACATGGATGCTCACCGATTCCACATTGGGTTGGTGGAACACCTGTGAGGATTAATATCCGGACTTTGCTCAGGCCAACTCCCAGATGAGATGTCGCTTTGAAGCATTTGTGCCTGATCACGTTCGGGAAGAACAGATAAAAAATGGCACAACGAAAGGGCCAATGTGCCTCAAAATTTGTGGAGGCTATGCTTGCCAAATTCAAATTTATGCACGTCGTTCCCGATCTGAGAACACAAGTACAGAGAATTTACTCTGGTCTTTACCAGGACTTGTCTGCCCGATTTCAATTGTCACACATCAAGGACTGGTTGGACTTCATCCAACTGATAGAAAGTCATGAGGCAAATTTGCTGGACTCCAAAGTCTGGGTCAGAGAAGCGAGACCGCAAACTGATTCTAGAATGGGGGACCAGAACAAAACGACCTCTTATGCAAAGAAAGATGGCACCCAAGGTTACAAGAAATCTACAGAGGGCCATTCTACTGAGAAAAAGGTCAAATGGACTGGGAAAAAGGAGGACCCCAATGTGGGCAAATCCTTTAACCAAACACCAAAAGCCAATAATGGAAATAAATCTAAAACAGTTATTTCCACAGCTAATGTTGGTTGTGTGGTCTGCGCTACCCCTAACTGTACAGTTTATAACTGTCCAAAAAGATACAAAGTACCAACCAATAAAGCAAATTCAATCCAGGTCTGGAAGTATAGCCCAGATCCGGAGATGAATAACACCACTCAGCACAGTGTCCAGAACAAGTATAGGGTCCCGTTATCAGTGGGTAATTCCCAGATACCAGCCTTGCTGGACTCAGGCGCTGATACTTGCCTGGGTGGCGCTTCTCTGTATGACTTCCTTTGTAAAATGGATATTCCTATGCACAAGGAGATGCAGATGATACAGTTGGCTGACCAAAGACCACAACCGACCGAGGCCTACAAAGCAGAAGTACCTCTTGAATTGGCAGGCAAAAAACTCACTGCTGAAATCACGATCATTCCGTCTTATCCGGCATCGGTCGTTCTACTGGGTGTTCCGTTTTTTGACCTAGCTAATATCAACATTAACTTTAGGAAACGACTTTGGTCGCTCCTAGATAATCAAGATGACATCAACCAGGATACTTTCCCTGCTTTTGCTACAGAAAACAACGCTATCACGGTAGAACAAGTCTACTTACGTAGGAACGAGGCTACCATGCTTCTTCCTTCCGAAATAGACCAATTAAACCAGATGTTGGCAGACCACAAAGAGATCTTTGAGGAACCAAATGGTCCAGCTCTGGTTGAACCACAGGTGATCATGATACGAGACAAAGCAAAACCTGTGGCGATCAAACTTTACTCCTCTTCTCCTAAGAAGAGGGAGATCCTTACTCAGATGGTACAGTCTCTGGTAGATAAGGGGTATCTTATCCCCTTCAAATCAGAATGGACTGCATCATCGCTACTAGTAGCAAAACCTGACTCTACAACCTAGTTCCGTATGGCTACGGACTTTCGAGCCTTAAATAAAGTTACGGTTGCGGACATGTACCCTTTACCCAAAATAGACGATTTGATCGCCAAAATTACAGGGAAAAAGTACATGACTTCCATGGATCTGACCAATTGTTATTGACAGATCCCAATTGTGGATGAATGTCAAAAATATTTCACTACAGTGACTCCGTTGGGCACATTCTGCAACACCAGGATGCCCATGGGTGCACGTAAGTCGGTGGCCTATTGCCAAAGAGTAGTGGACGCCATACTGAAATTGTTACCACGCGTAATAGTGGTGGTGTACCAGGACGATCTGTTGATTGTCTCGGACACATTAGAGGAACATATGGAGTATGTCCAGCTGGTCATGCATGTGATTCAACAGCATAACTTTAGCTTGAAATGCGAGAAATGTCATTTCTTCGTCGATAGCGTAAAATTTCTGGGTCAATTCAATTCAATTTATTACCCTACAGTCAGCACAATAGTGCCATGTGGCAGGGTCACATGATTTCTCCTGCTGGTGTAAGTCCAAATGCCGAAAAGATAGTGGCAATTGTAGAATTACCCTTTCCTGCTAACACTAAACGATTAAAATCATTCCTGGCATCATGCAGATGGTTTGGGAAATTCATTCCCAACTTTTCTGCTATTGCCTCACCACTGCATCACCTGTTCAAGAAAGACATTCCGTATGTCTTCAATGACGAATGTAGGATGGCAGTCAAGAAATTTCAAGAGTTTCTCATTTCCTCACCAATACTAGCACAACCAGACTTCACGAAAGGGTTCCATCTGTAAACAGATGCGAGCCAGGAAGCAATGGGGGCCGTATTGGGCCAAGGAGATGGTCCAGAGTATAGTCATTGAATATGCCTCTAAATCTTTCAACCCTACTTAAACAAATTATTCGACCACAGACCGCGAAGCATTGGCTGTCTTTTAAGCAATCAATCGCTTTTGCGGTTACATTGACGGTCTCATGTTCGTAGTGCACACGGACCATGCGCCCCTACGTCATATCCTGGCTCACAAGGAGCCAAGGGGACACATTGCCAGGTAGATAATGGAGATGCAACAGTATGTGTTTAATATCCGCTATGTACCTGGCAAGCTTAATGAATTAGCGGACATGCTCACTCGGGGCAAGGAAAAAAAGGAACCGGTGGTATTAATCCATCTGTTTCTTACCGATGAACAGCCAATGACAGCTGTGGACTACTGTCAGTTACAGCTACAAGACCCGGATTGCTGTGCAATCTTACAGGCACTTGAGCAATATGACGAGTCAGATTGTGCAGAAGCGCGTACTTACCTTGACAGAGGATACGCCATATCAACTGAGGTTCTCTACCATTATCTTACTAAAGTGGATAAGGAGGAACCTAGATTAGTAGTTCCTGGTAGTTTGCAAGCCAGGGTATTACCTGGAATCTTGAATTCCCAGAGGCCGGTCATCCTGGGATCCAGGGAACAATTCAAAGGATCTACCAGAAATATTACTGGCCAGGACTACGAAACCAAGTGAAAGCTTATATTGGGAAGTGTGTGTTGTGCTTAAAGTACAAGTCACTTAACCATATGGATACAGCCCCTCTATCTACATCGGCATTACCCCAAAGGTGTGGACTGCTACCAAAACTGAAAGGGGAAACATTTTTGTTTTCTCTGCCTGCAACATCGCCACAGGCGATCGAGGTCTTTGTCAAAGAGGTATGCCTCCGCTACGGCGCTCCTCGTTTAGTCCGTTGTGACAACGGACCTCAATTTACATCAGCACTCATGACTACTGTGGCTGAAGCCATTGGCTTTCAGCTTCAACGGGTGGCTAACTACCATCCGCAGGCCAACCCTGTGGAGAGAAGGAACCATGAGCTGAAAACAAAGCTGGCCATAGCAGTGGATCAGGTACACAAAAATTGGGACCTCCAATTGGCAATGGCCATATGGGCAATGAACGTAACATTCAATGAAAATGCAGGGCATTTCCCATTTTTCATGACATTTAGGAGAGCACCTCGCTCTCCCCATGATATTATACTCGCTTTCAGCAAGTATTGTGCTGATAGTACCTATACTCAGCACTCTTACTCTGGTTTTCTGATGGAATTCTCTCAAATTATGAGAGAATCCCATGATCGCCTAAAAAAAGTACAAGATACGAGACGTATCATGCGAAATCTTATGGCTAAACTGCCGAATTTACAAGTAGGGGATCGTGTGTTACTTAAAACACATCCCCAGAGCTGTTCATAAACAAAGACTATGGTTAAGATTCAACCTAAGCATGAGGGATCATACATCATCTGAACCATTAAGGGTCCCATGACCTTTGAAATCTGTGACGACACATATTCCAAGTCCAAAGGTATTTATAATGCCAAGGACTTGGTACCTCTGCTAATGGATGGTGACGAAGCACCACATGTGAAACCAGAGATAGGTCCACTGGCTGCGGACAGGATTTCCTGACCACAGCCGGTGAACCTATCCTACCTAGCCTACCAAACTCACACAGCAGAAAAAGTTGTCCAGCTCCCAATCAAGGGCCTACAACCTACATCTACACAAGTGGACAATGTTAGCAGTTAGAACTGTGGATAGGCAGAACAAGAACAAAAAGTAAACTCACAACATTATGACCCATTTCGTTCCTTTTTTTTCTTTCAGGAGCCAGGGATTTGAACCACCACAACAAGAACATAATCACATATGAACAAAAGAAAACAAGATGGTGACCGAAAACAAAAAACCCATGCCCCAACCATGGCGCCACCTAGGCCACTCCAACTTTACTATTGTAAGTATGAGGGAAGGTTAGTTCAGAATTCTCTTTAATCATTTAATCAGTTTTCAATTAATTAATTGTCCCTTTTCATTTCATGTCTTCGTTGTGGACGTCATCATCGGAACAGAACAGTGACCAGGTAAAAGGCGGTTAAGGCGCACTTGACGTCGAGGTGGCAATGCAACCAACCCCCGAACACAACAAGCAGAAGGAAGACGACACGGACAAGCGTGAAGTTTATCACGGGATTGTACACATCCGTGAAGTCTACACCCTTCCATTGCTGAAACCCTTTAGCAACAAGACGGGCCTTGTGTCTCACCACGACACCCTGTGAGTCCCGCTTACAGGTAAACACCCACCTGTAGCATAGGACCTTCTGTCCCTGCTGAGGCGGTATGGACTCGTAGACCTTGTGCTTTTTGAGGAAATGCAACTCGTCCTCCATAGCTTCCAGCCATTTATCGGAGTCCGGGGCTGAAATCACATCGCTAAACGTCGTTGGATCAGAATCCATGACGTTCACCTCAGGCTTACTCATAGTTCCTGAGGAGACAGGAACCCGCTCGTCCGGAGCTTTGGATTCCTTTGTCCGATCCTGTCCCCTCGTCTGTCGGCCCAATTTCGAAATCCCCTGAAAAGTGTTATGTGGAAAGAAGTCAAAGTCGTGATCGTATTCGACCTTGTTGTCCCGGCAGTACATGCTAATCTCATTGGTGGAGCGAAAATGCTTTTCACCTAGGTAGTAGTAGACATCAGCACGTTGCTCCGTCTGTTTGGGTTGAAGAACTCGTCTTCATGTGGAGGACTCCACAGTCGGGGGATCACGAGTTACAAACGGACTCGTGGGTGCCTTCGCGTAGGAACACCGGCCTTGGGTGCCTCGGCAGAAATTTGTCCGAAGTTTCCTGTCCAAGTTCTAGCAAGGACATCTGTCCTGTATAGCGATCGTCGGGACCGGTCCCCATGATTGCCTCGTCAACCCGAACCTGACTAGACTCAAAAATACGGCCTAGTTCCGGGTTGAAAAAGCGGTACTTCCTCGTCCTTCGATCGTAGCCGATAAGGATCCCACTAACGGAAGTGTCGTCGAGCTTCCCCTTCTGTTGAGCCTAAGGGACAAAGCCGTAAACCTTGCTACCCACGGATCAGAGGTGGGTGAGGTTCGGCGTGTACCCCTTATGCCTCTCGTAAGTGGAAACCATGTTGAGTATTCGTTGGGGCAGTCTGTTCTTGAGGTAGGTGAAGGTGTAGAAAAATTCTGCCCAAAACTTCTTGCCCAAACTGGAGTCGCGTAGCATAACTCTGATAGCTTGAACAGCCGTTTGATTGAACCGTTCAGGCACTCCATTCATATGTAGAGAGTAGACATTCGCGCACAGATGTCTAATCCCCTTCTCCGCATAGAACTTTTCAAACGGTTTGGAGCAAAATTCTCCCCCGTTGTCGGTCTTTATGGCCTTCACCTTATGTCCAGTCTGGTTTTCCATTAAAGCGATGTAACTGGAGATACTGTCCATGACCTGGTCCTTGCGTTGCAAAGGATACACTTTGCACCAACATGAGTAATCGTCGATCAGGGCCAGATAGTACCGACAGCCTGTACCCGAAGGGAAAGCAATCGCCCCCATACGTCCTCATGGATCAGTTCCAGTGGTGCCTTCAAATAGATTTTATCCTGTGCCAGGTGGGCTGGTCGGCGTATTTTACATTCGACACACGCTTAACGATTCCGTGGTTTATCTGTCAACTTCGGCAGAACACGGAAATGCTGAGACCTTGACATATGCAGGATCGTGTTCTGACTGATGTGGCCATGTCTCAGATGCCACAATTTCAAATTAGAAGATTGGGCCAACTCACCAGTGGCCGACACCGGCATTGGCTGCAATAATTTCTTGCCCAAGTCGGGTCGAGGCACCGCTGTCACATGATACAGACGGTCTTCCCTTTTAAAATCTAGAATTTAGACTCCCCGTTTGTCAAAAACCCGAATTTTGTCTGCCGATCCCTTACAGGTACAACCTGCCGATTTACTAATCTGGGAGGCTGAGAGGAGATTTCTCCTCCCTGACGGAGCATATGCGACATCACGGATGGCAGTGAGACGCTTTTGGCCGTTCACTTCAGAAGAAAACACGACTGTACCCTTACCGACAATCCGGAATGTTCCAGAAGAGTACATGTCGATGGGGGTTGTTTCCTGGTACTCCGTGAACCAGCGGCGATCATGACATATGCTCACACCCGCCCCGGAATCATAAGTCCACCGATCGTCGTTACCCTCGTCAGCGGTTAGTGCTACAACGAGGATGTCAAACCCCACCCATTTCCCAGGAATGGTCACGTTGTCGGTGGTTCCCCCGGACTTGCCCCCAGAGCTAGTCCCTTTCTTCCCCTTTCGCTTGCCCTTTGCCCCTTTTGGCTTCTGTGCCTGCTGCACTGCAGGGCCTGCAGAGACAGGCTGCATCGGCACATAAGGGGTTGTCTTGGGGATGGCACCCTGTCTGACCGACCTGATGTTGACCCGGCAGGTCTCTCTAAGGTGACCCTTCCTCCCACAACGGGTACAGGTTCGGGTTTCGGACGGTCCGGAGGGTTCTTTTCCTGGTGGCACGAACGTCGCACCGCGGAAGGAAGCAAGGACATCGCTCCCGGCACTCCCCGCTGATCCGGCTGCGCTCGCCCCCCGGTTATACCTGATGCTGTTGACCTCAGCAATCAGGGCTGCCTTGAACTTCGCTGGAACGAAATCCGCGACAGACTAAGTGTGAAGGAGCTTGATCTTCAAGTCAAAGCTCGGAGGAAGACTCATAAGCATTTGGAACGCCAAGTCCATACCATCGACCCGGCGACCCGCTTCTTACAGTTGAAGAGCTACACACTCCACCTGGGCAATGTAGCTCTCGATGGATTCCAGGTGTTCCATCAGCAGGGATTGGAACTGGCATCTCAACTGCCAGATCCTCTCTCGGGTAGTTGGCTCATAAGTGTGTTGAATATGAGCCAACACCTCCCTGCACTGGGTTCCGGTGAACCTCTGGAAGAGCGTCTCCCTAATCCGAGGGTGAACCTAAAAGAAGATTATTAAGTACGCCTTTTGGCACCTATCCTCGAACCTATCCCGATCAGCCTAGGCGGCCTTGTCGGGATCCTTGCTGTCCTTACTCACGAACCGCAGGAGGGACTGATACATCAGTGCAACCTCTAGCTCCGGACCAATTGATGCCGTTGTTTGTCTCTACCTCGGCGGCCTCCAATGGCCGATTTCCAAAGGAATCGGGTTACCAATAAAGAACACTGGTAGACGGATTCATGCATAGGTCCAACTCGTTTAAATTTAAACTCTCCGGAAAAACGGGACAAGTTCAAAATCAGAAATGTCGAAACCACGGACCTCTGCTACCATCGTTGAACAAAATGGAGCCGTGAATGCGTGGGAAAAATGAGAAAATACACGAAACTCACATTTCCAGTCCTTTTATTTCCAGGTCAGGAGCAAGAATAAGAACATATGTGCCCATGGCAACCCGACGTTAACAATGACCCCAAAAACAAGATGGCGCTCGAAAAAACCCAACACTTCAACAGTGGCGCCACCTGAGCCACACCAACTTCACTATTGTAAGTAAGGGAGGGGAAAGGTTTATTCAGATTCGTTTGTTAGGTGACTTCTAAATCCATTAATAAATTTCTTCGTTCCATTAAGGTTCTCGTCGGGACGACATCGCCCAGGACAGGACAGCCACCAGGCAACCGCAGGTAAGCTGCCCCTTCTATTTCTATACAAAAAATAAATGGGTCGCGCCACCCCACGACAACAGTTTTCAAGATGGCGCAGTCGTCGACGCTGAGTTTGGTTACCATGACTGTGACGGTTACCGAAAATGGCCACCAGCATTCGGCGTCTGGGACGCTGGCGGGGATGGATATGGATCCCTGGAATCTGGACCGTAGCCGGGATAATGGCCGCCCGGGTCAACCAGCGGGCCAGCCACCTGTGATATCGCTGCGCCAGCCTCTGTATACATGCCCTGGGAGCCGAATTCGAGGCCGGCTCGTCCAGCGGCTGCAGGCCGGGGTAGCCTTTCACGAGGCACGCGTTGTTATACAACCGAGCAGCGATGAGTGCCACATCCGCAGGAGCCGGCCGGTTGAGGTCTGCGTCCGGGTCTGGCGGCGGGAGGGGCCGTCATTGTCGAGTTGGCAGAGGGGGTGAACGAACTTCCCCTAATTTTGTGTTTCTGTAGCTGCCGCCGCAGGTGGTGTACCTTGCGCTTGGGGCTACAATCGATCGGCGTTGCCATCGGCAGGAGGCTCGCCGCCGAGAGCGTGATCAGCAAGTAGTTTGCTCTGAAATTGTTGGTCACGGAGTGACCTCATGTTAGTTGTGGGGTTTTAACGATTCCTTGAGGGCCAGGGTTGCCGATAGCGGGAGAATGACGGCCTGGCCCAGTACTCCCGGAATGTGGAGTATGGGGGCAGGTGATTGTTGGCATACCTGGGTTGTGTAATTAGCATACCTGGGTTTTGCAATTGGCATTTCTGTGGCCCAGGTCACCACCAGGGGGGTGGATGCTAGTATAAGGAGACCTGGGCCCACAGATGTGGGGTTGTTCTGATATTGGGGCCTGACCAAGCTGGTATGTATTCGGTGATGCTCTTGTCTTGCTCTGTGTAGTCGCGGTTTTTGTTTGTTATTAAGTCCCTAAAGTTGGTTAGCAGAGTGCAAAATTGTGTTTTTTTGCAATTAAAGACTTGTTTGACGCATCACGGTGGTCAGTCTTCGTGGTTTTGCATCTGGGGTTCTAGACTCGGACCTTACACCTCCTGAGTGTGATTGTGTTTTTTTTTTCATTTTTTTATTTTTTTTTTATGTTGAAATACTCCACTGGGTTGTGTTTGAAAATAACTTGAAGTTTATTGTTGTTAATCACAGCAAACGAAAAATGA
>JAQGAE010005725.1:0-10922 GCA_034696685.1 Julus scandinavius
AGGCGCCGGTCAATTGCAACAAACGTGGCACGACATGGGTGTCTCCGTGCAGGAAACCTCTCCTGGTACATTCTCACTCGTAGTGTGCAGCTTTTGCTTACGCTATTTCCTTGCAGCACATATTGCAACTTTTAGGCTGCGCCACACATGCGATAAAATGGCGATTGCTTACGTCGTGAAAACGTTTCACTCGGTACAATGTGATATCATGTCAATGAAATGATACCTTAATTCATCGATCAGTTTTCATCAATAAAATTTCTGCGTTTGAATATAATTTTAATTGTATTTGTGGTGAGTACCTACTTTAATTATAAATACAATTCAATGATCATCGCACTCGGCGAAGCACACATGTGTACTGGAGCACTCGCCTGGTGTACACACCGAATATTGCATGTGTGGCGCCGCCGTCAAGGGCCACATGTGTATGCCCCGATGGGACCAAATATGGGCCTTATTTGCCCGTACATGGGTCATATTTGTCCCTTGATGGGACAAAAATGATCGTCCCACTTTTCTATCACTACATATTGTCTTAAAAATAATCAAAACGGTGCTTTATGTTGTATATGCTGCATGTGCAGCTGCATCAAAGTTTCACCTGAATGAATATTTTTTGCTGCTAGTGCAACCTATGAAAATGTCCCTCACACGAGGCTGCTTTTAAAATGCATGCAGCTGTACTGCAGTGGCTACTTTCAGTGTTGCAGGGTGGTTCACACGGCGCATTACAAAAGCTGCGCAGTTTTTTAATCGGCTGCGCAGCTAAAGTAGCCTGGTGTGCAGGCACCTTAAAGTTGCATTATACCCTAGTTTTTGTGAAATTGCCTCTGACCATGCAATTGCAGGAGGGATGAATGTAATATCGAGCGAGTGGAGTACACGTGTGAATTTCCCATCAGTTTTTGTGGAGTTCTCCAAATTATAATTGCAGCATCGTTCCACGCCATGGCGCATATGGTGGGATAATCCAGGTGAACCCTCCAGCTTTTATTGCACATCACCTCGCTTTCATCATTTACCGTTTCCGTTTCCAGGTAAATGACAGGAGGCGAAACCAAGGGTTGATTGTTGACACGAGTCAGCCAAAGGTCAGTTTCAACAAAGGCGTGTGTGCAGGGTACACAAAACTAATTAATTGAAACTCTGTCTATAATATAACACTGACATAGATGCAGAGCAATTCGCAAAGAAATCTTCTGGAAGTGAGTGAGGTTATTAAACTGACTTGAAAGATGCCATAAATAACGTTCAATCTACTGTAATTAAGGTTCATATACACGCGATTCCTGTTTAAAATTTACTTCATTTCTAAGTAATCACGGATTCCGAGTGTTACATTTGAAGATTACACCTCTACAACAATCGTATATAAAGTTAATAACTTAATATCCTCGTTTTGGCGAGCCTATTACATGTCTAAGTCCCACGAATGCATATTTTATAGGTCAAATAATTCTTTCAATTTAAATTGCAAAACTATGAATTAAAAAAAATGTACAATGAATGAAAAATCGCTTCCTGTTTGAGGTTTTCAAGTTGTTCTTTACATAATTATTACTTTTGAATCTTTCACTGCTTTTGTGTTTTTTGAGAAAACTGATGACGTTTGGAGATAAGTTTTTGTACCAATTACAAGTTTTGAAATGATGAAGCTCCTACAAAGCCAGTGGGGTTGAAGCCAGGTGCGTATGCACCAAAAGAAACATTTATAAACACGAAACATACACATGCTACCTTGGTGTGTTCAGAAGTGTTTGTGAAATATGTATCGAAAAACGGCCATTTTCTGACACATTTCGATGTTATTTAACGTTAGTATCCACCAAAAGAAACATACACAAAAAACACTGAAACAATGTTTCCAGCATGATTTTCGAAACATGTGTCGCAAATTTCCTTTGGTCCAGACCGTCTCTTGAGCGATCGCCAGAACACACGAAATGTGTCATAGAAAGGCCGTTTTTCGACACATTGTTTCACAAACGCTTCTGGACACATCAATGTTTGTATGTGTATGTTTTTTTGTGTCTAATGTTTCTTTTGGTTGGTAAGCACCTCTTCGATCGCTCAAGAGGCGGTCTGGATCAACGGAATTTGCGACACATGTTTCGAAAAACATGCTGGAAACATTGTTTCAGTGTTTCTTGCGTATGTTTTATGTGTTTGTGCGTGTTTCCTCTGGTACATACCGACCTTAAAGGTGCGTATGTACCAAATGAAACATTTATAAACATGAAACATACACATGCTACCTTGGTGTATCGAAAAACGGCCATTTGCTGACACATTTCGATGTTTCCTGGCGATCGCTCAAGAGGCGGTCCGGATCAAAGGAAAAAATACACATGTTCCGCAAAACATGCAAAAAGTTTTTGTTCAGTATTTTTTGTGCATGTTTTATGTGTTTGCGTATGTTTCCTCTGGTGCATAACGACCCTAAAGTGGAAACATTTGTTTCCTTCGATCCCCACCTGCAAGCAAACTAATCGACAACAAGTTTTGAAAAACCTTGCTTTTGCTCTGTGCTTTCGTTGGTGTGGACTAGGCTTTACACTCTCATTTGAATGTTTTAATTACAGCTTTTGAAAGTCAAGGACCACCACATAAAAGATATCCTTAAATTAAATTTGTTATATAATAAAATGACGTCGACATGTTTTATGAATACACTCAGTGATTCATAAAATAAATGTTTTCACTACCTAAAATGTTTCCTTTTGATATTTAACTAGCTTGCACTGTATTTCGTAAACATACATGTACTTACACAATTTTTTATGTTTATGTAACTTTGTGTATTTGTTCCATTGTGTCAATTTATCCTGCATTGAAAAAAAGCTAGTTGAAATTAATCCTGCACAACCGATTTCAACATTAGGGAAAAAAAGCAAGTAGAGGAATTTGTGGTTATGCTTCACTCACAATTGTAGACCATGAACTAAATATCACGAGCTATCATCTAAAAGAGCGCCTGGTCTATGTTATTAATTGATTGCATAAACTCATAGTTCCATCAATTCACAGGGGGTGAGCAAACGTTTGACATTTAACATGCTGCAGATTGCCATTTAATATTGCGCATTTGGAAGTTTCCCAAATGAGATATCGTAGCAATGTTTAACTAATTTCATTAATACAGTAGTCTCACATGGTGCAATTGAAATGAAATCAAAAGAGTGGAGGAGGGGCTCATCAATAATTCAAATACATCAATTTTGACAAACTATACAGACCTTATAAATACACTGAAAACTCAAAATGTGCAAAAAAGCACACCAAAATGTGTAAAAAAGTTGCGCATACACAAATGTGTAAAATTACCTATTTTTATATGCAATATAACACATTTGAATGTTAAAATGCACAGTAGTGTGTTGTAATTTTACACATTTATGTGTGCGCAACTTTTTTACACATTTTGAGTTTTCCGTGTAGGAGGAATTTTTTTAAAATTTACTACATAAAGCATTCAATTAAAGCATTATGAGAATTTCATTACAGCGATGTTTCTTCCCCACTTGGCTGAGTAAATTTGAATTTCATTTTAAGAGAAAAATATATGTAATTCAAGAAATAAATAAAAAATGTTTACGATGCCGTTGACAAAAATCGAATCGACAAGATTTTTTAAAGATGTTTACAACTGCGCGAAATTAATCCCATAAAGCCTAGTCCACACCAACGAAAGCAAGGAACAAAAGCAAGGTTTTCGATAAAATTTTACTTACCAAGTTTCCGTTCCAATGTTTGCGCCCCATTTTCCCTGCATTTTTAGTTTGTACACCTCTGCTTTTGGAAGCATGCTTCTAAAAAAAAGCATGTCTTGATGTTACGTGTTTCATGTTTTCATGTTTTGTGTTTCATGTTTCCGTGTTTTCTGCTTTTGCTCCGTGTTTTCGTTGGTGTGGACCCGGTTTCAGAAATTAAGAGAAAAAAATTGAAATTATACAGTTATACTTTAAAAATACCTGCGGATGTGTTAGTTTAAATAAGTCCAGTCGGTTTTTTGTTGTTATTTTATTTGTTTTTGTTAGTCACATGTATTATCAATTTTTTGACTGCATGTTTTGTAAAATTCTTAACTGCTAGCGTGTGAATTTTCAGACACGCTCCATATCTCCGAAAAAAATTTCAGTAAATTTCCTCTTGCGATAAATGCTGTTTATCTTTTGTAATTGGAAAAGTAAAAATTAAATCCGTTACAAAATGTTGCAATGCTTAAAACTTCTCAGTTATTGCATAATTGTGTTTTTCAATTCCCTACACGCGAGGTTTTTAAACTTATGATAAGGTGACTCTAAAACCAATACTGGAAATGTAACATTTTCCCCAAAATATTTGTTTGTAAAAAATGTTTATCACCTCACATCCTCAAATGCAATAACCATCAGAGAACTGACTCGCCTCGCAACCAATTCCACTACATTTTTCCAAATTTTTCTGATTAACTGAAATTTCCTTACCTCTAAGAGAAATTCCAGCATGAAATTGGTGTTTACGGGGGATTAAAACCATATCCTTTTGAATGGGTCAAATTTGCAACGACACTCACAGTCCAACAAAAAAAGATTAAATAAAAATAAAAATTGTTTAAAATAGCTTTATAAATCAGCAAGGAACTGATGGTGTCATTTTTCACGTTAAAATAGAAGATTTTTTAAAATTAAATTATTATTTGAATTCTTGCACTTACAACTTGCCTATCTGATGCTGCCACCTGCTGGCAGCGTGGGCAAAATAACGTACATTTTTCAAACTTGTATATTAATTTTTAAAAAATCTACCATTTCAAAGTGAAAAATAACAATATGAGGCCCTTGCTGATCCATCAAGCCACCCCAAACAATTTTCACCCCCACCCAAATCTCCCTCATTCAACTGTGAGTATCTTTGCAAGCCCGACATATTGAAAGGGATAGGGTTCTATATCCCGCGGTTTTAAAATTTCAAGTATCAAAATCTCGAAAAAATAATCTCGAAATATAAAATAACTTAAAAATAATCTCGAGAGGCAAAATCTTGAGTGAAAAAAATCTCGAAAAGGAAAATCTCGACAGTACATCATAAAATAAATCAAAACTTGTGCGATTTATGTCTTCAGGTATATGGTGTTCAAAATTTTCGAGATTTTGACCCAGTTCCGGTTAGGTTAGGTACTCTCTTTATGGAAAAGTTGCTCTTTGTTTCTATGGATTCATTTGGTCCGTGTTTAGGGAGTTTCAGATAACCCTTTTTGATTTTTCGATATTTTGGATTTCGAGATTTTGATTTTTCGATATTTTGGATTTCGAGATTTTGATTTTTCGATATTTTGGATTTCGATATTTTGATTTTTCGATATTTTGGATTTCGATATTTTGATTTTTCGATATTTTGGATTTCGAGATTTTGATTTTTTCGATATTTTGGATTTCGAGATTTTGATTTTCGATGTTTTTTGATTCGAGATTTTTTTTTTTCCAGATTTTGACCCAGTTCCATTTGGGACTGTGGACACATTGCTTCCGGTGTCCATTTCCCCTTTCACTGACCTTTAAAACTCAAACAGAAAATTTAAAAACTGAAAAATACCATCAAAAACACCATCATTTACCATCTTTTTTTTCGACCCACCCCTACGTCTTTTTTACAATGGTTCTGTGACGATCAAGTGATGAACCATGAGTTTACGAACACCCCCTGAGCAAACTTGAACAATTTGTTGATTTATAAAATACATCTTGGGCAAGACCACAACAATTGAACCCACGCATTAGTTTTGAGGGCGGTGCCATTCATCCCATCAACATACAACAAGCGCTGAAAATCCGTCAAAACTACAGCACTTTGCAATCATTTTTCATGCACCAATTTTCCCCCGAGTACTTTGTATAAAACCCAGTGGGTGCTCGTAATTTGACACACGCGAGGACAATTTTCCCTGGCAGTCAGCCACACGGTGCCCTAAATTAAAGGTTTCGTGTGTTTCAATATGCACTAGAAATTCCCCAGCTGAACCCAGAAATCTTCCCCCCCCTCCCCCTGCATAGCACGCGTGTATTGCTAGAAAAACCCAACTCCAATCGATACAGAAAAACGCACGCTATGCCATCAAAAAGTTCAAACGAATCGAATTTCAAATTAAGTGAGGGGGGGAAGAAAAAATATATATATACACGAATGCTGTCGATAAAATAAATAATTCAGCGTTCTTACCTGCTTCGTGGAAGAAACATGGAGCCATCGATGAAAACAGAGCCCGAAAGTAATATATACCAACAGGTGGTAATTTCTCCACGACTAAGTAAAATAAAAACATAACAACGTGTTATTTCATATTCTATCTTTTAAACCTCATTTTCGTAAAATTCACATTGGCTTACCAGTATAAAATATCGTTGGATTCGTGATGTTCATAACGAACTTGGCGGCAGAGATTTCTCAGGGCTGCATCTCGTAAAGATGACAATGCTTCCATGCTATGCAAATGAGCATGGATTATTTCCAGATCCTGGAAAATAGATGGAAAAAAAAATTTAAGCATTTGTAGTTGCAAAATGTTGTCGCTAGGTGGCGGTATGAAACAGTAATGGAGAGTAATGGGGACATTGACCCGAAACAGCTGACGTGGATAGTGCTCTTTATCGCGGCTAGATGGCGCCAGTTATTCCGACTGGCTCTCAAGCCTTTAATAATATTAATGATTTTTCTCATCACTGGTGAGTACCACTTAAGTCAGCGATGAGAAAATGTACGAGCTCATTAAAGGTGGTCGCTGATTGTCAAAATTATGTGGGCTTTTAACATTTTCGAAGATTAGGTTTTGGGAAAATTACAATCAAAAGTTTAGGCCTAAATCGAGTAATGCAAAACTTCAACAGGAACTAGTAGTTCGCTTGTCATGCGCACATTCACATCCGTTTCCGGAAATAGCCACCAGCATCATAACTTGAAAATATGCTACGATTAATCAAAATAATCTATCAATAACTTTGATATGTTTTCAAATATTCGAACGTCTAACGTAACATTCGAAAAATTTGAGGTTTTTTTTCATAAGCCACGTTTAGAATATGCACAGAAAATACAACGAACGATCTCCTGTATCATATGACATGGCTGCTGAAATAATCGCTTAATCATCCCAGCTAGGTATTTAATCAGTCGTGCCAAAGTTATCCCTTCGGGCGTCCTTGGTCTCAAGTACAGCGTGCAAGTTGCTAAGACAGGTATACTTGTTGAAAGATTTTTGGCAAACTGGTTCGCCTCTTCTCACATTGTTTCTTAAAAAAAGACCTTCGGCAACTTCAATGATTTCCCTTAAAACTAACTAAGCCAAAATCAAGTAATTCCCCAAGCTCTTGGATTTTAAAAATCTACCAATCAAACACAGATTGATGCGAATATTTATGTGCACTAATTTCGAATTCTTTCCAAGACCATAAAATGATGCGACATTTTTCAGCAAAATTTTAATTGAACATGATTTATTAAGGATAAAAGCCATTCCACAGGAATCACATGACGTCTTTTTGAATGGTCCCTAACCACTTTCTTAGTAAACCCCCCCCCCCCTAAAATACACCCAATTCTGAAAAATCAATGCCCCAAGGTACGTACACCGTTAGGAGGTGCTGAACTGGAATAAGGTTAATTGTCGACTTTATCTCAAGATCTTATTGGAACCACTTTTATGACGAATTTCAGAAACCAACTGACTGAGGGTTTCGCTGGAGCAGTCATTACTGGACATAAACTTTTACAGTTTCTGTCGAGTTGACATTTATGCATTTAAAAAATGGCAATGACATTCCTTCTTTTCCGCAATTTCTTCACTCATCCTCCACAAGCATTTCTAAAAAAGTATTTGAAGGGAGCAGGAGGTTAGCCAGAGATTTTGATGTCCCGTATTCAAGCTGAAACCGTGGAAAACTTCTGTCTCCACCCAAATCGTGTATTTTCACTAGTATTTCGGATGCCTTTTTTTGTGCAAACTTTGCAAATGAAATTCAGTATGTCATGTTTATGGCATAAGGTCTGGTCATGAGTCAGATTTCAAAATGTGACAGGAGACCAAAAAGAAGGTTGACGCTCTATGGCAGTGGCGAGGCGAGGTTATTTGGCACCCACGGCAAAACACTCAAATTTGTGCCCTTCTATACTACCCAAAATTTGAGTCCTTATCTCCCATCAACCACTACCCAAATTGGCGCCCTATTCCCCTACCCATCATACACTACCCAAATTCGCGCCCTATTCCCATACCCATCCTACACTACCCAAATTCGCGCCCTATTCCCCTACCCATCATACACTACCCAAATTCGAGCCCTATTCCCATACCCATCATACACTACACAAATTCGCGCCCTATTCCCATACCCATCATACACTACCCAAATTTGCGCAATATTACCCCATCCTCCACTGCTCAAATTTGCGACCTCCATTCACTCATTCTTAAATATGCAAATTTGCGACCTTTCCACATCCACCACTACCCAAATTTGCGCCCTATTCCCCTCCCCATTCCCGCTCCCATCCTCCACTACCCAAATTTCTGCGACCTCCCCCTCCACTATTCTAATTTTCGCCCTTCCAACTCATCCTTCACTACCCAAACTTTCGCCATTTCCCCATCCTCCACTACCCAAATTTGCGCTCTTTCCTCCACCATCATACACTACCCAAAATTGAGCCATTCCCCTCTCCCATCCTTACCTACCCAAATCGGCGACTTCCCCTCCACTATTCAAATTTACGCCCTTTCCCCATCCTCCACTACCCAAATTCGCGCTCTTTCCTCCACCATCATACACTACCCAAAATTCCGCCCTTCCCCTCTCCCATCCTCCACTACCCAAATCTGTGACCTCCCATCCACTACTCTAATTTACGCCCTTTCCCCATCCTCCACTACCCAAATTTGCGCTCTTTCCTCCACCATCATTACACTACCCAAAATTGAGCCATTCCCCTCTCCCATCCTTACCTACCCAAATCGGCGACCTCCCCTCCACTATTCTAATTTACGCCCTACCTCCTTTCCCATTCTCCACTACCCAAATTCGTGCCCTTACCTCCACCATCATACACTACCCAAAATTGCGCCCTTCCCCTCTCCCATCCTTCACTACCCAAATCTGTGACCTTCCCCCTCTCAACTCATCCTCCACTACCCAAATTTTCGTCCTTCCCCCTTTTCCCATCCTCCACTACCAAATTCGTGCCCTTTCCTCCACTACCCAAAATTGCGCCCTTCCCCTCTCCCATCCTCCACTACCCAAAATTGCGCCCTTCCCCTCTCCCATCCTTCACTACCCAAATCTGTGACCTTCCCCCTCTCAACTATTCTAATTTTCGCCCTTTCAACTCATCCTCCATTACCCAAATTTTCGTCCTTCCCCCTTTTCCCATTCTCCACTACCCAAATTCGTGCTCTTTCCTCCACCATCATACACTACCCAAAATTGCGCCCTTCCCCTCTCCCATCCTTCACTACCCAAATCTGTGACCTTCCCCCTCTCAACTCATCCTCCACTACCCAAATTTTCGTCCTTCCCCCTTTTCCCATCCTCCACTACCAAATTCGTGCCCTTTCCTCCACTACCCAAAATTGCGCCCTTCCCCTCTCCCATCCTCCACTACCCAAAATTGCGCCCTTCCCCTCTCCCATCCTTCACTACCCAAATCTGCGACCTTCCCCCTCTCAACTAATCTAATTTTCGCCCTTTCAACTCATCCTCCACTACCATCCACTACCCAAAATTGCGCCCTTCCCCTCTCCCATCCTCCACTACCCAAATCTGTGACCTCCCCCCCCCCTCAACTATTCTAATTTTCGCCCTTTTAACTCATCCTCCATTACCCAAATTTTCGTCCTTCCCCTTTTCTCATCCTCCACTACCCAAATTCGTGCCCTTTCCTCCCCCATCATACACTACCCAAAATTGCGCCAAAACTAGATGACTGCCACAGTCAGGAAGACAGTTATCGAAAAGTTATCAACAGTTCCTGGTTCATGCTCAACTAATCTCATGTGATCACCATCAGGTCCAGCGAATTGGAATGTAAAGTTCTGATCAATTTAATTGTGGGCGATAATATTTGTTTGGAATTACCTTCGTTTATACCACCCTCAATCTTAAATCGCCGTTCCATTCATTCGGGGGAATATCACTAAGGTCATCACCAAAAATCGCCCTTGCTTGTCAAGTTTGGGCGGACCTGCCTTGGAAAAGTCGTAGGACCACTCCCAGAAATAATTAAAATCACAGTTACACTTTAATGAATCTGTTATGAAATTAATTTTTAATCGACAACGACGCAGATTAGCTACTCCCCTGCTATAATTTGAAAATATTTTTTATTGAGTGGGTAATATTTCGCACCTTAAACCCCCGGAAATGAAGACAAAACTGCCAATTTGACAATTTTGTCAATTACCATCGAAAAGCGTGAGAAAACCTGCAAGCAACATTTTTGATGTTACCCATTTGCCAAAAAGCTCATCCATATGTAATTTCTTAAATATATTGCTAATGGCATGCTCTCTAATTTTCATTTAAGGCTCCCAAAAACCGAAAAAAGAAGAACTTTGCATATTTGCGAGGATTTAAATTACAAATTTGATTTTCAAACAAGCCGGTAGTCGTGTTTAATTTCGGTATTTGTATACAAAAAAAAATTGGCAGCAAGACGAATCTACTTTAATCAAAGAAACTCCTGTTTTGGAACGAATATTTTAATGAAAACGTGATTCGTTGCGAGTGTTTATTCTTTGCATTCAAACAATCAATAATAACATCAGAGGCGTAGCGAGGGTATTTGGCGCCCGGGTACAAGGTATAAATTTGGCGCCCCCCCCCTCCGTACCATTGAAACATAAGAGCACACAGCACAGTACAGTAGTCAATATAATCGAAAAATTCATTTTA